>VXBZ01011353.1:0-103089 GCA_013399135.1 Heliornis fulica | reverse complement strand
GTGGAGTGTGTGGATCAGACCTCATGGGAAGAGGTCAACTGATGTTGCCAGACAGACCCTTTTCTCCATAGGGGCCACCTCCATCCTTAATCTATACACTGGGAACAGTCAGAGCATTTTTATCCCATGGTGGGCTGGTTCCCTGACCAGGCTGGGAATGCAGAAGCTGTGTGTGGACAGATGGAAGCCATCCCCTCCTGTCCACACTCCTCTTTCCAGCTCCTCTGTCTTGTTTTACCTGGCTGCTTATCTCAGACTTAATATTTCCAGGTCCTTTAAGCTGCTTTATTTCCTTAAGGAGAGGCAAGTGGAGACTATAACCAGAATTGATGAATCCTTAGACTTTGACCTCAATATTTATCCATTTAGGCTGATGCTCTCTGTTTCTCCTGGCTGTGCAGAGGAGAAGCAGCTCCATTTCCCTTGGAGACAGGCCTTAAAGGCAGAGGGTCTCTCCAAGGCAGATGTCCCAACCTCCCCTTGCAGAGTGTCCCACTTGGGGATGCTGATATATAGACTCAGGGTTTTTTTTTTGGCCTGGGACCAACTACTCCCTCCTCAGTGGCCTGATTTTGTCATGCTACCACACAATGTCCCAGGGGGGACGATTTGCTTCTTTCTCTCTCAGAAGAGAGATCACAGAACTCATTGGGCCCTGTGACAAGGCTGATCCCATAATATGTCCAGGAACTGCAAGACATCATTTCTCACATCACAGGAAAATGGCCCACAGCCATCAAAAGGAAAAAAAAAAAGGAAAAAAAAAAGAAAGAAAAAGATGGTCTAATAGCAGGCCATTATCTCATGACAATGGCTCTGTTAACACATGCTAACCCTTGGGATGTGCTTAGAAATCTGAGAAATGAAATGAAAGGTGCTGTCGCTAAGGAGAGCTTGTATTTAGTGTTTCTGTCCAAGTGGAGAAATGGGAAGTGGAATTGGAGGCAGCAGTCCTCAGGCTTAAGGAAATAGATTGAAAAACGCCTTTGGAGTGCGGAAACAGCATAAAACATGTTGCGGTTTGGCTCATTTGGGATTCCAGGCGTACGGGCAGCGACACTGTGGAGGATTTAACTTGCCAATCAACATCTTATTTATTTCCTCTGAACAGGGTATCTTTATTCTGTGGCCATCCCTGTCTCTAATGTCTATGGAGATTGCAAAATCAGGAAGCTTGGCTCGGGGTTTTTTGTTGTTGTTTTGTCCAGAGCGGCGCGATAAGTAGGAGAACATCGATATGAAGGAGAATGCTCCTTGGCATGCTGGGATGGATGCAGACTCTTTCACCTCCAGGTCAGCTGACTGTGTCTGGCTCAGATACAGGGATTACATGGTGGTGAGGTGAGAGCTCAGCTTGCCAGGGGTCACCTGCCTGGGTTTGGGTAGAGATATCCACCTAAGTGCCTTAGGCTGGGGTGGATGAGGAGAGGAGAAGCTGTTTAGGGGAGGGCAAAGACGGGTTGTCCAGCTCTCCTGTAAAAAGGAAGCTCACCACATGAATCAGGAACCCAGATGCTCCCCAGATGCTCACGGCTCATGTGTGAGTAGTGGCTCAGAGCTTGAAGGAAGAGCTGCTCCCTGCTGACTGCACTGGAGGCAAAACCCTGGAGAAAGGCTCAGCTGGGGACCAAGAGGCTGGGGGGCCTGTTTAAAGCCCAACCTCTCCCCAGCAACATCCCAGTGAGCGCAGTGGGACCAGCATCCCCAGGGTTTCCAAACTCTCTGAGCTGGAGCAAGGCATCCCTTCACTCCCCTCTAGAAGCTCCTGGATGGCTCCAGCACCATGGGATATCCCCAAGGCCTTTCCCAGATTCCTGGAGCTCCCAAAAGTCAGAGACAATCCAGGTGTTTTGTAAAGACCAGAACTGTCCCAGTACAGTGGGCAGCCAGAGGCTTGTTTCAAGGGAGGGGGGGGACAAACCAAAATGAACCATTTCAAACAGAAACAACAGTCTGAGGTTGGCTCTTTTTTGGTTGGGTTACTGGGGAGGGAATGTTGGGTTTCTTTCCAAAGGTTTGCATGAACTCTCAGGATGGGAGACAGCATTCACACTCTCATTTTCATTCTGCTCAAGAAAGAAACCTTATTCTGCAGTTGTTCCCTCGAAAAAGAAACAGATTATTTTTTCCACCAACCTTCCCTGAATCAAATAAAGAACAAGGGTCATTTAAATCACAGCCAGTGCTCAGAAGGTTTAATACATTAAATTAGATGCAGTGTAATAAAAAACACACTCTACCCACTCCTTTAATGAAATATTTAGACAGAAGATCTCCCTATTTTTTTTGCCACTGTTTTTTTTTCCTGAAAATATTTGACCTCTACTAAACTAGAAAAACTCTACTATAAAAAAAAAAAAGAAAAAAACTTTCTAGAAAGAGCCATAAAGAGTAAATACCTTTGGATTCAAATTAATGTAACAGTACCTTTTCTTGGGGATTTTATAATGGGAAAACCAGACTTTTTTTACAGAAAAAAAATCCCATAAATCCAAGACTGTGGGGAGGAAGGCCACACGTCAAAACATTAGCAAAGAAAAATGTTTTATTGCTAAAAATATTCAAGTTTCACAAATTAGGTTGAAAAGAAACAAACAGCATAATTCCAACGTGTTGAAATACAGCCAACTCCTCTCAATTGGGTTTTTTCCTCCCCCCATCAACATTTCCCGATCCACCCACTTAAAAACTGAAATACAGTCCAATAAAATAATCCCCCTCACTTGAAACACTTCTCATTTTCTGTGGGAAAGGTGTTGGCTTCCAGAAGTTCTCTGCAATGGCCCAGGCTGCAGCCAGCAGACCTCTGCCCATCACTCCTGGCAACAAGCTGACCCACATCATAGGGTAAAGGTGTCCTACAGATGCTGAGGGACAGCTGTTTGCAATGATTAGCACCATGAATTTCTCCTGAATTAAGGTCTCATGCTAGAGGACCTCTGAAATACTGATTATCTTCGCTTCTGCACACCCCTTCACGGTTTCAGTCCACCAACCCAGCTTCAGGCAGCACCATCTCCACTGGCACCAGCTCTCCTCTCCCACTTCCCTGCAGGAGGTCCCAAAACATTTGACCTGCCACTCTGTTGCACCATCCCTTTCTCACACGTGGGAAAGACTGAGGGGCACAAGCAGCCACAAGGCTGGATAACATCTCTGATGGGCAGGGCTGACACAAAAACCCCATCTCCCAGCTGTTGGAGGTCACCTCTGGTAAGCTGATCCACACCCCCACTGGTGGATCAGCCAGTCAGGACCAGAGTCCAGGTACTGAGGAACTGGGTGCTGTCCTCTGATGGGACAGAGATGCTGTGTCTGATGAACTCACAGATGACTGCAAAAACACAACTGCTCGTTGAAAGGCCACAGAGCAGAAAGATGATAGACCTACCACAGCCTTGCCTTGCTGAAGTGGAATGATCCACTAGGCTACTGGAAACTTCAGGGCAGCACTGAAGCCAACAATGACGTCTTGGAAGGGGACTACACTCTATGCCACAATTCAGGGGGTGAAAGCTAGCACAGGGCACATCACAGTTAAAACCAAAAGACCATGCTGTTCTACAGATATTACCCAGCAAAGCTAGTGTCAAGGCTTCAGTGGAACTGGTGTCAGCCAGGACACTTCATCTTCTCTGCATGGGGCTGAATCCCACCCAGCATGAATCCTTTTTTTTTCATCTCTTCCCCGCCTTTGTTCCATCCTTCCGGAAAAAAAAAAAAAAAAACAGCCAACAAAACCAAAGCAAGATGAAATATCAGTCCCTTTTTAGCGTGGGGCAGAAGGGAAGAAATCTCATTGATGATAATAAGTGCTGATGAAGAGGAAGCACATCTGCAGAGGACACTTCCCAATAGATTATTGTCTGCTGGGTGTCGCCGGCCCATTTCCTCCCATCTGAATTCTGCTGGTGGAAGCACTCCCAAGAGACACAGCTCCACATCTGTACACAACACCAGAGCTTAGAAGAAATGTGAATCCTGGTTTTCAAATGCCAGTGATGAGGAGAGCGGGGGAGTAAGGATTGCTTCTTTTATTAATCAAAATCCCCCCTCCCACCCCCACCGCCTGCTGTCACCCATCCCGGAGCATCCTCTAGGCGCTGGGGCACGCCTGCCTCGCTGCTTGTGAAGTCTATTGGTGGAGTAGCCTCAGGTGCCACATACTCAATTTGAGAGTCCTGTCACTGCCAGGGCTCTGGCAGCTAATGGAGGACTTTGTTTAGCTGCCTGGAGGGGTGATCCATCACAGGGTTCGGGCCTGACTGCTGGTGGAGGGTGCCTGGCAGGAGAGTGATGGTGATCAGTGTATCTAGGGTAAGGACAAGGAAAGAGAAGAGTGCCTACTCATCTGTTTAATCAGCAGTGATTCCCCACCCATCACCTCTCACCACCAAGGTGCTGAGGTGCCTAGGGCAGAAGCAGACTTGCAAAGAGGAAGCTGTCAGGAAATAAAAGGGAAGAGCAAATCATACAGGCACGGGCAAGGTCAAAAATCAAAGATCTCCTAATGTGCCCTGGTAGAGGAGGAAAACCAGCTTCACTTCACTGTGAGCAAAATGGATGATATGAGGTTGTCTTTGCAGGGGAAAATGATAGGAGCTGGGTCCCAGCTGGTGTCCCAGCGATGCTCCCCTCAGTGACTGGTAGCTGACAACCCAGTTCAGAAAACCAACACAGCTGGTAGTTCTCAGGGAGGGCAGTTTCCCAGCTGGGACCATGAAGAACTGGTTTCAAATTTTGAAATTCTTGTTGGGGCCAGTGTAACTGAGAGAGTTTGGGCTGGGGCTTCAGCAGCGGCAGCCTCGGCCCTGGCTGTCACACAGTGCTGGCCCACCGAGGCCTGAGCACGAGCCAAGGGCAGGAGAAGGTGGCCGGGCTCCTGGGCTGTTTTAGCACCGTGCCTCTGTTGACAAGCACAAACCGGATTCCTGTCAGCACCAAAGAGGAGATGAGTTGGCTTCAGACCAGAGCTCAGGCTCTCAGCAGAGCCGTTTCGCTGCCCTGAGCTGCTCTTACAGCAATCACCCAGCCCTGCAGACGGAGCTGGCTCCCTGGGGACCGGGATAAGTGACGTCTGGGACACGGGGCAGTGTCCACCTGCTCCAGCCCTGGTGACCGCAGGCCGTCAGCTCACTTCACCGGTGTCAGTGCTGGCTGGCACCAGCTGCTGCTTTCTGCTGGCATGCCTCACGTTCCCTATCCTTTATTTTTTTTTTTCCTCATTTTTTTTCAGATGTTTCTGACAAGCCAGTGGACTCAGCTGCAAAGCATCAGCTTCTCCCTGGCCTACCAGGGATATAATTTTTACTCTCAGAAATGAAGCAGCAGGGAGATGGATCCGAGTATCAGAATGGAAATATCTCCCTTGCAGTGTGGCAGGAGGAACAGAACACCCATGGCTGGCACCAGGAGCATCCGTGGTCCAGGTCACTATGAGGAGGACTGTGGTCACCACAAAAAGGGTGTTGAGATGCTGGAACATGTCCTGAGAAGGGCAATGGAACTGGGGAAGTAGTGATTGACAGCATGATTCTTTTCAGGGCTCTGTGCAGTAGTGGAGCCAGGCTGGAGAATCTGTATGAGTGCTGGTCTGTGCTGTGAAGCTCCACAGAGGGAGGTCCTGCTTCCTTTTGGGGGTGGAGATGCTGGGAAGACCCAGATCTACACTGGGATTCAAATCACTTCCAAGAGCTGACTCTCCTATTGTGAAAAGCACAAATGGCTGAGAGGAAAACGGGGTCAGGGAAAAGGGGGTCTGTCCTGCTTTTACAGGTAAAAGGGTAAGTGACTCCTCTAAAACACCACAGGCCTCTTCAACACAGGATTCTCTCTTTAGACCTTCTTTACACCGTGGTACTTTCTGACTCACGCTCTCCTATCGTTCTGGATGAAGCCATTTCCAACCTGACTTGAGGGTAAAAGGATTTGTGTAACTTTCTGTGGCCCTGCTGCCAGCAAGAACATGTGATTTCCATTAGCATCAGCTGAAGTGATGAACCTGTGCACCTATGAGGAAAAACATCCCAAGATAAAAGTGACCCCATGTAAAGGATAACACATTTGAAGCTTTTAATCAATCTCATCAAGGAGAAGTGGTACCTACACTCCTGTAATCTAATTCCTACCTGCCACACAGTCTGGCACAGACAAGCTTCTTTCTCAGATATAGAGATTGCCTTGTGCCGAGGTGATATTGAATTGATTCAAAACAAATTTCAGGATGTTTCAGGCATTAAAGTTCTTCAGGAAGGTCACCAGTTAGATGGCACAAGCAGCTCATTTTCAATCTACCCTTTAGTTGCAATTTACAGTTCTGCAGAGAAACGGAGCGCTCTGATTCCTGGTTTTAAGGGGAAAATAAAACAAACTCACATGGTGAATGTGGGCAGAAGTCTTTGGATTTGGTTGCAGCAGCTCCTCTGTGTCAGCAGTTGGATGTCCTGTTGAAAAGCAGGATCTCTGGTGGGAGGAGGTGAAATAAAAGTCCAAAACCCACAAAATGTTGCCACAGCTGGGTCTCCTTGGTTAGGCATGGCAGCCTTACCTCTGGGATGTGACATGTCACCAAGGGACCTGTGAAATCCAGGGGGAAGATGGGTATGGAGGCAATGTAAGAGACTGCAGGTATGGGAGCAGCCTCCTGCATGCAGTATTACAGAAGAGGTCGTACACCTGACTCCTCATGGGCTACTGAGGAGAGAAATGTGACAGCAAATGATGATACATGGTACAAGCCTACAGAAAGTGGGGAGACAGGTCTGCAGAGGAGGGCTGGCTGTTGGAAGTCTCCTGGGGGACAATGTGGTGAGGCACCTGAATGAGGGGACAGTGCTAATGAGATGGATGTGCAAGGAGTTAAATGGTTGTGGTGCTTTGACCATGATGGTTTAAGGATTCCGTGGAGACGAGGTTTGCAGGGAGAGGTAATAGCTTCTATTAGGACAATTGGTGTCATTGAGGGGGAAAAATGACTAGCTTTGAGAAGCCAGTCATTGCAGAGCTCTGTAAAGGAAATTGGGGTGAAGAATTACAAAAAGGACATGGAGAGAGGACCTGACATAAGTGTTTGTGTAGCTGGTGGGCTGCTCCGTAGATCATCTGTTGTCTGACGCTCTTTTGGGGCAGTTCCATTCATGCAGGCAGGGTATAAAATGCTTCTGATTCAGAGTGGAATGACTCACATTTCCCTTGTTCTCATGTTTACTTATGGAAATGATAACAGTAAGCTCAGGACAGATGGAGCTGGAGCCTCACTGCTCTCACACAATGTGCATTTTTCCATCAGTAGCCTGTCTATTATGCACTGCAGTCAGAGGCAGAATGGTGCAGTGAGCATACAGGGGATGTATGGACGCTGTGAATCAACCCAAATATCCTCAGTGTGAAAGGCAGCATTGTCTGTTTATGGGGAAATGGAAAATTCACTTCTCTGACAACAAGTAGGAGGCAACTTTCATTGCTGGGGCAGCTACTAGAGGGAGATGTTGCCACACTCTCTAAGCCAGGGGCCCTAACTTGTGGCAATCTGTCCACAATATCCCTCAGGTAATGAGCAAAATGAGTGCATTAGTATCCAACCTAGATGAAAAGGACCACTGACCTTGCTGAATCACCAGAATCCTCACATCTGCTTCCATCCTCAGGTGGTCCCCATACCTCCATTGCTCTAGAAACCACTGATTATTCTGGGAAGCTTGAATAACTTGTCATTTTTTTCAGTGTTGAAACCCCAACTTTTCTCTTCTGCTGTCATCTCTGACTCTTTGTAAAGAAGGTCCCTCCCCATAGGATGTGCTCCTTTCAGCAGATGAGACCCTGAGATTGTTTGTTGGCTTCCCCTGTAGTCTGCTCGTTCATCTGCTTTCACCCGTTTCCAGCTTGTTTGCAAACTGTTTGCTGCTTTCCTTTCTAAAAAGGGCTAATGACAACTCTTAGCAGCATGTCTTGGAAGCATTGTTTGTCTTCAGGTACACAAGAAATTTTAACAACATATTTATCCTCTGGTATAGATGGATCAACCAGGATAAAACATTATAGCAGGTTTTGCCAGAACATTGGCATGATTGCTGAGTGGATTTCCTTCTTCTCTGACCACCTATGGCTGGGTTTAGGTGCTGTTAGACACTGTTTGTCCTCTCTTCACTAGGACAGAAAGCAACTGCAAATTTGATGAAAATACTTGAGGCTTGAAAGCAGAAACAGACAATTCTGTCCGCCTCACTTGTCTTTAGAGAAAGCAGGAGCTATGAATCAGAAGGAAATTGCTTTAATCTTGCTATGTATTAATAATACTCAATTTCATTTATTGTGAGCAAGAGGAATACAGACCTCCCCTGCCTCCTGTTATGTTCATAATTTATCCCCAGCCAATTAACTTCTTCAGCTGCAGAATTAATAAAGTATTGTATTATTGATGCCAAAAAGTGGGTATGGCATTCTCTGTCTTCCTGACAGTGTTGTGAAAAGTAATGTGTATCACTGCAACAGCAAGGAGCGTTTTTCTGAATTCCCTTTTGTACCACGCTGTGGGAGGTGACAATCTGAGGGAATCAGGTATTAATTCTCAGCCCATTACTGGCTGTGGCCACCCTCTGCTGGCTTTTCCCAAAATGCTGAAACCTGTCTAGGTCCTTCGAAGTTCCCAGAGCCAGTGGTACTGCCGAGGTCAATTAATGAGGTCAAAAGGTGGATTTTCCGTGTTTGCCTTATCACTAAGATGCACAGTCACTTTAGAGATTAAAAAAAATTAAAGGTAGAACTTCACTTCAGGATGGGATTCATCTCACTTAGATAGCAGGCAGTGAAGTGTGCTGCTGCAGCTGAAGTAGACCCTACAGACTCCTTTCAAAGTCAGCGAAGAGAGTCAGGCACGGTGCGGCGCGATTCTTCTAACCAGTGTAGACATCTATTTCAAGAGGAGATAAAAAGCACCCCAGGCAGCACTGACTCTACCAACTGGATCTGCATGGGGAGACCTGCACTGCAAATATCTGCTCATAATTGGAGAAAGCCTCCTTGCTGTGCAATCCAAATACTTCCAGAAGGTCACACCACCTTCTCTTGAGGTGGGTGAGGAAACGGAGGCTGCATGATTAACTTATCCAACTTTTTAGATAGCCAGGAAAGGTGATGCTCAGGACCTGGGTCTTTCAACCCATGGAAGGGTGCAGTCATGAGGGGAGGCAGCCTCTGACTGTGACAGTGAGGTGCTTGCTGATCTCAGGATGCCTCCTGTGAAATCCCACAGCCATCTGGCCTCAAGCAGCACCTTCAATTCCTGTCCTACCTAATGACCTGCACAGTGAACCCACCCATTACTGAGGGACTGCTGATAAGAGCCCTGTCTCTCTTCTAAGTGCTACAGTTGTTTATGCCCTTTGTGCAATACCAGAGGATTTTTAGTGCAGGAAATGTAAGTTATTTCCACCAAAGAACCTACTTTTCAGGGTCATGACTGTAAGCAGCTTTTAGATTGCCTCCACATCCCCTGCCCTCACAGGAAGCTCAAAAGCAGTGGAGAGCTTGGTTCTGCTGAGCAGGGTCTTGTTTGGAAATTGTGGGTTTGAGGGAATGTTTCTCTGCATCTTTTCTGTAAGCAGAAATTTCTTAGATCTTCAATACCCCCTTCATTTTGGCCAGCAATAGTACACAGGGCCTGCCTGCCCTGTAAGTGAAACCCAGATGTTTTCTTTTTAGCTACAACTGAGGTCAAAAAGCTAAGGACTCCCTAGGACTTCTTCGAAGTCTGCTCTGGAACTTCTCTTGTCTGTGGTCCAGGACGATGCTGCCATCCTTTCACCTGCTCTGCATGTGTGACCTTGCTGCTGCACATCTGTCATTTTTTTTTTTCCTCATGAGCAGATCCTGTCTCTGCTGAACATCCAAACCATCACTGTCTCTTCCCAGATGCAGCTCTCAACTGCTCTGGTCTCTCACAATGGGGAAAAAAAATAAATTCCATAACAGGACTCACTATCTAGCCAGGCAAGCAACTCTTGCTGCCTCCCAAAATGTTGTTTCAGTGCAATGTGAAATAGAGAAACAAATGTTGAAATATTTGTTTAGTTTCTGCAGTGATAAAACCCTCCCTGCTCTGCAGTAGGCTGAAGGCTCAATTTCTGGCTCATGTAAAGTTTTATTTAAAAACTGAAAAGCCCATGTAAACAAAGTTGAAGTGCTATTGTTTCTAAAGACAGCTCTGGGCTTTTCTCTATGGTAACCTCACAGAAGGTAATTAGGGAGCCATAGCAACAGTTACACCTCCCAGCATATTGTCTGCTCTCTCTCAAATACTGTGCAAGCTCCAAAACATACAGGCAAGAGCCCCGGGGATGCCGGACTAGTTTACATTATCTACAAGGCAACTGATGTTTCCCAGCATCACTTGGGGCTTTGTTTTTGACAATATTCTGTTTATTTCTGCTCCAGTGTGTGAGCAGGAGACACTGGCCAAAAGCTGCAATCATGAGTCCCTGCCTGATGTGGGAAGCCAGGCATGTGGTGTGTCTGTGCAGAAGCCTCGCTAGCTGTGAGTTATCACACGCTGTGCTTGGATCTGTGTCCTTCAGCCAGCTCTGCAGTGGGGGTGATGCTCTGTGGTTGGGGAGAAATGGTGCCTCGGTGTTCAGCCCTGCCCAGATCTGAGCTGTGTACTTTGGAGCTCTTGGGATTTCACTCATTTGCTGATACAGGTTATATGGAATTTGGAGTTACCTCATTTGTACTCACTGTGCTGTTGTTCCATGTGTTATCGGCACTGGTACCCACCCCTCCCCGCTGGGTCCCTCTCATCCTACAACAGACACTCTGAGAAGCCCAAAAATTCAGTTTGGCAAAAAATCCCTGAGCAAGGGTGGAAAAGCATTGAGGCTTGGTGTCAGATAGAATCATAGAATCATGGAATGACTAGAGTTGGAAGGGACTCCCAGAGGTCATCCAGTCCAACCGCCCTGCAAGAAGCAGGGACACCCCCAACTAGATCAGCTTGCTCAGGGCCTCATCCAACCTGGCCTTGAACGTCTCCAGGGATCCAGGGGCATCCACCACCTCCCTGGGCAACCTGTTCCAGTGCTCCACCACTCTCACAGCAAAGAGCTTTTTTCTAATATCCAATCTAAATCTCCCTCCCTCTATTTTGAAACCATCACCCCTTGTCCTGTCACAACAGGCCCTACTGAACAGAAAAAAAAAATATAATGATCCTTCCGCAGGTGGAAGGATGCGACATCCACAGACCCAAAGTGATTTTCCCCAGGTCTCTGCAGGTATCTTCCCCTTTATAAAATGAGCCCACATTGCTCTGCTTATGAAATTTGTGCAAGAGATTCAATAGCTCTTTTGTTTCAAGAGGGCAGAAACAAAAGAGCTTGTCCTGCCCTGACAAGGTGGCAAATTCCATCCCTCTCACACAGAACAGTGTGATGTAAACAGCGATGGAGGGTGGGCTATCAGCAAGTTTGACCATATAAAAGGGATGTTGCCTTCCTCTCAGATGCATTGGCACAGGACAGAAGGCAGAGATGTCCTAGATAAACCTTAGTCCTCTGGTACTTGTGGGGCACATGCTTGTGCCAGCACTCCTGCCTTCTTTGCTTTGATCAGCTCCAGGAACGTATCATCTGGGCCCAAGAGAGTAGAAGAAGGATGGATAGCAGGGTGCTCAAAAAGAGGTGCTGGTCTTTAGAGGGATGATCCTTCTGAAACAGGACTTTCTTTCTTCACCTGGATGGGGACAGACCTCCAGGTGTTTGCTGCTCACGAGTGAATTCGCTGTGGTGCTTTAAAGAAAGTGCCACCACTTCATGTGCTACCATACGAGGTTCAGTGACCAGGCATGGTGGGCCACAGGGGAAGGAAGCAGAGCAGAGCATGTCCTGGCCACCTTCCACGTACCCTTTGTGCCCAACCTCAGACACCCAGGGCAAGCAGCAATTTCTGCCAGAAAGAGGGATGATTTGGAGCGTGTTTAAGCCTACCCACCCACTTAAGCGAGGTATTTAGACGCAACAGGTCTCTGGTTTGGAGCTGACAGGCGTTTATTCTTTTGAAGACACGAAAGCTGTAATTTCCCATAATGAATAGCAACTGCTTATTAGCTGATCTCTCCTTTCCTAATTTTGTTTTATGTGCAATCTCGGCAGAAGTGCAGCCGCTCAGCTGCAGGTGGGAGATAGGAAGTAAACTTAAATATGCAGGGGGAAAGAACGTGTATCTGAAAGCTGCTGCAACTTAAATGAGAAGATTTTGCAGAAAGGGATCGGGCAAGGTGAGTTCAGGAAACATTTTCCTCTCCTGACCAGCATTTGGGTCTGACTCACCTATGGGTGGGAGCACAGGGGGCTTTGGTCTCCTCTCCACAGCAACTCGTACCTGAGGGTGCTGAATATGGCTGGTCAAGATCAGAACTGGATGTGGAGCTTTAATTCCTCCTCAGGCTGTGGCTGTTAAGAAAATAAAGAGTTGATTCAATTCATGGACATAAGTGGCATTTAGGTCAGCATTTCTTCTGAGAAGAAAGCATTGAAAAGACTTCTGCCTGCCTGTTTTTGCTGTCTGATTTCTATTTGTGATACCTCTGAGCCTCACCTACAGCTCTGTTTCCCTGAACAATCCCACAAATGAACATGATTTGAGTGCTTTATGACCTCTATCTCATGTGAAAGAATGGGTCTTTTTATCTCCCAAGAGCCTAACAGGTCATAGGATTGTAATTACCACCAAAAGATCCAGATGGGAGTGAGACAGGTGGGTCGGAAGATAAAGGGCGAGCGGCCACACCATAGTCATCACAACCACTAGAGCCTAACAAGGACTCTGGGGCTGTCTCTGTGGGAAGGCTGCCTCTGAATGGACCGTGGAGAGAAAATAACACTCTCATGCCCTCTTGGCAGTCCCATTAGTGCTGTTAGGAGACTGGCAGAGCAAGGCAAGGGTTTGAACTGTCATTGCCTACCTTGCAATCATTCTTCAAAGGGAGCATCATCATCTTCCAGCTGTCCATCAGGGAATAAAATTCCCCCTCCAAGAAAAGAGCAGAGAAATGCCCTGATGAGAATTGTTAACATATGAATGCAGTCATCTGGAGGTCTTGTTTTGTTGTTTTCCCATCCTAAGAAAGTTCTGTTATTTTAAACTCTTGGTTTCCCTGATTGCCAGAAGGAATGGTACAGCGCAGACTGTGTTCCTGCTATGGTCTTTGGACGGGGTTCCTGGAGGAGATGTGAGGGGTGTAATTAGACCAATTTTACTACCAACCACACACAGACCAGTTGTTACACCAAAGAGTTAAATGCAAACAGGAGTGATCACCTTCAGGAGGTGTGATTAGGGTACAGAAGCTACTGCTGGACATTAAGTCACTGATTTATGTTACCTACCAGGTTGATCTACCTGGACAAACCCAGGGCCCCAAGAATGTTCCAAATATGTGACCCAACGGAGCAAACAGGTTAATAGAGGGATAACAAGCAGCTCCCACCCTGCTGCACCCGAGCTGCCATCCCAGGGAAGGCTCAGGGCTGCGTGGGGTGGAGAGAAGAGCAGCAGCCCAGCACATGCTCCCTGGCAGCGTGCTGCAGGCTAAACCGTCACGACTTGGGGAATTTTTACTTAATTTAATTTCTTGCCAATTAACACCAACTTCCAATGCTGATTAAGGTATTGAGAGAACAAAAAACAAACAAGACAATTAAAAAACAGTTAAGAAAACACATTACCTCCCCTTCCCCAAGGCTCAGCTAAAGCCACTTTCTCCCTGTACCCCCTCGCCCCCCCATCTAAGTCTCTATGTAGTGAGGGTTGATGTTGCTCTTTGCTTGTCACCGGTTTGTGGGAAACGCTGGTCACCCACAGCCACAGCCCCTCAGGGGTGTGTCTGTCCTGGTGTGGGACAGGCTGGAGGACTGGCAGGACTCAAAGCCTGTGATTTACTAGTGATACAGCCCAGAAAGTGGTGTCCAAGCCCTTTGAAACCTTGACAGGAGGTTTCAGCATCCCCCGGCAAATCTCTGAGATGGAGGTTAGGATATTAATATCCATCCTGCTGTCACTTCATTGAAACAGCGATGGACTGATTGCATTAAGCACCCTGTCAGCTATTCATTAAATGCCTGATTGAAGACTGTCACTGATGCCTCTTCTCTTTTAATTAAGATGGGCACTTTGGAAGGCAGTGTGCAGGACCGGGCAGGCACGGCCCTGGGCTTCTGCTGCAGGTGCTGGGCTTGGGGAGCGCAGGAAGAACCCTTCCCCCTGCTGCTCGCTCTCCCCTCTGATTCTGACTGTGGAGATAGTGTTAATTAAAAACCATTTCAGGGATTCATCTGCTGCGGCTCCTTTCTTAATTAGCTCACCCTATTAGCAGTAAAACTGTGTAACACAAACAAGGTTTTACATATCTTCTCAATTTCTTCTCTTACATTCACTGGAGTGATAACGGAAGACGGATGATCTGTGAGTATTTCATCTGATTAGGAGCCAAATTTTTTGTTTTGTCTTTCCCTTTCTGCCTGCAGGTCAGAAATGCCCAGATGCAGGAGATGTCATTGAACAACCCTGGACAGCAAAGCACGAGCAGGGCTCACTAACAAAGTGGTTTGGTGGCAGTTAGCACGCACGGAGCATGTTAGCACGGCGAGGTCCAGCTCTCTGAGGAACCCCAAAAGACCAAAACAGCAATGGCAAATAATAAATACATTCAGCCAGGGAAATGGTTTTGTTGGTGCTATAACACCTTTCTGCTCACTTTATTTACAGCAGGCAGCAGGAACCCCCACGGGAATTGGGGCACCTCACTGGGGTGTTTCAGCAGGGACTGGTCAGACACACATCGAGTTGTCCCCTGCTTTGCAAGGCTCTGGCTGGGCTGTGGAGGGAGCAGCAGGAGATGCAGCTGAGCATCCTTCTGTGCTCCCTGACTCCTGCCAGTGGGTCCCCTCTGAAGCAAAGAGCACAGCCCAATCCACCCATCACTGTGGAAAGCTTCACCTTGGCTGGGGGCTCTGGCGGTACCAGTGCTGTTTGCTATGGAGCCTCATGCCTGTGGCTCAGGATGATGAAGGGTGGTAATTTCTGAGTTCTTTAGAGAAATACAAAGCCCAAATATTATATTCAAGCATAGAGACTCCAAAAACCCTATTAACAGGCTTCTCTTCATTATTCCTTTGATTTGCATTGTGCTGTCTTAATGCAAACTAAATGTAATTATTTCTCATTGCTGTTTTGCCTGTATTAGTAAAAGCTAATGCCACAGGGCCTTGTTCAAAACCTGCCTGTATAAATATTGTTAAAAATAAATGCATAACATTAATTCTCCATCGTTCATGTCACTGTTTATTTAATGCTCTAAAAAGCTAATTACCACTAATTTTATTCTACATCTTCTTCAGGTCTTATAGTCACGGCACTATAAGATAAAAGAATTAATTGTTAATTAGCATACCTTTTTTGGAGAACCCTTTTTTCTTTATCAAAGATTACAAGAGGAGGAAGAGAAGGAAGGGGAAGAAATGAGCCTCTCAATATTTCTGCCAGCTACGGTGCCAAAATGGGCTTTTTCTTAAACAACAACACAAAACTTTTATCTGGCCCTGGGGAGGAGAAGTACAAGCTATGGTGTGTGAAGCCAATAAAAAGCATCAGTATTATTATTAGTTTTCCTTGCACTGGTTGTCTGAACACATTGTACTCTACTCTGTCTGCAGCCTGATGGATTTGTAAAATGGGGAATGATGTCGCTGGGGTTTTAGACAACCACCACCAAAAGCCAGGGTGCCCTTCACAGAATCACAGAATCACAGACTGGGCTGGGTTGGGAGGGACCCCAAGGATCATCGAGTTCCAACCCCTCTGCCACAGGCAGGGCCACCAACCTCCAGGCCTGCAGCTAGACAAGGTTGCCCAGGGCCCCATCCAACCTGGCCTTGAACATCTCCAGGCTTGGGGCATCCCCCACCTCTCTGGGCAGCCCCTTCCAGCCCCTCACCACTCTCTCCATGAAGAACTTCCCCTGATCTCCAACCTGACCCTTCCCTCCTCCAGCTTCACTCCATCCCCTTGTCCTACCACTCTCTGCCCTTGGGAAAACCCGATTCCCCTCCTGTCCATGAGGGGAATGTCCCTTCACTGTGAAACGACCTGGGAGCAGCGTGAACATCCCCCCTGAACATTAGCCTGGCAATACTGCATTGTAAGGAGCACTGGAGGGGATGCCAAGCATTGCAATGCCCATTCCAAGGCAAGGGAGAGTGACCACTGAGACAGGCAGCTGGGAATGAGATATTCCCCTTTACCACATCACAAACTGTAAGTGCAGTCAAAACCACCACACAGGATGAGATTTATGCGGCTCACCTGGAGGCCTGGGCTTGTTGCCTCATTTTACTCCGACCCCCAGCCACAGAAGTGCCTCTCACTATCAGACAACACAGGTAGATCCATGTAGATGACATCCAGGTACCACCCTGCAGGGCCAATACAACCCCTGTACCCATTTAATTCGGGTGTGTGTGTGTCTCAAATTCCTCCAGAACTTGCTTTAGCACAGGCTACACTACTGTTGGGCTGGCCCTGCTCATGGTGCCTTTCCTCCACGCTAAGGACAGGTCCTGTAACATGGAGACAACACAGGGCAAATGGTCTTCCCCTTGTCTATCCATTCCCAGGGTCCTCCTAGTCCACAGCACAAGAAATAAGGGATAAATTGGGGTGGTGGGCTCCTATGGTCCTTTTCCTGCCCCACCTCAGGATGTCTCCACCAGCCTTCACTTCTTTCCTTCGGTGCAGTTGCCAGTCTCTCTCATTCCTGTTTTGGGCAGAGATGATTACAGTGAGCTTGGCCCTGGCAGCAGCAGCTTTGCAGATCACAGGAATGGGCATTTCACCAACTTAGTCTTGCAGAAGCCAGGACCCTGTCAAACATCACCGCGCTGATGCACTGACCAAACTCCTCTCCCCCAGCTTAAGCCTCCAAATAGCCCAGATGGACAACACCAAGTTGGGGTTTAGCCCTAATGATAGTTCCCTTTTTATGGCCAAATTTTCAGCTATCCCCCTGCCACAAATCCTCTGTCACCTTGGCAGGGCAGCAGGCCACCAGGACATTCATGTCCCCTGCTACAAACACGCCTCGGAACCTCGCCGGTCGGTGTCGCGGTGGGAGCGTGCTCTTTATGCCAGAGCAGACTTGCTGGCTTTGTGATGTATTTATAGTTGCATTGCTTTTCTCTCTCCAGCTAATTGGAAATGTCAGGGAACTTTTAATTTGTAACAATGAAGTGAAACTCTTCCACCTCCGTATTTACATAAATTAGGGGGAGTTTGCACACACACATTTCCTGGAAGAAAAGACAAAAAAGAAACAAAATCAGGATGAGTTTCCTACTTGAAATATTCATGAAGCCAGGCATAAAAATATAGTGACTGACTAGACAGACTTGTCAGAAAGGCAAACTAAGGACAGAGTGATGGGGACAGTTTAAAAGCACGTCCTGGTAGGTTTCCTGCCCTTCCCACTTATGTGGGGGTGGTCCCAGGGCTTTGTTACAACCAGGAGACAATCCCTTCTGTGAGCCCACACATCAGAGCTGGGCTGTGTCCATCCAGTTGCTCAGCCCCAAAATGGATGTGCTGGGAAAGTCTGTCTGGTCAGAGGAGGAAATGAAATCCTTCTGGCATGTCAGTGATGGTCAGGGCCTGCAGACCAGCCTCCGCTCCAGCCCTCGTTAGTGCATGTTGGGACTCAGGGTGCAGGAGGCATGGGTGGGCTCCAGGCAGCCATGGCAGGGCTGTGCCTGGCATCAGTGGATCTCTGTGTCAGGCCACTTCGGAAGGGGACTTGTGGATTGTTATTTATTTTTGCCAAAAAGATTGGGGGGTTGATTGGCTGCTGCTCTGCAGAGGTTCACACGACCTTAATGAGGTGTCTCTGTGAGGAGCAGTGACCTGAGTGCATCTGCCCTGGACAGGGCTGAAGGAGACAGGATCTTGGGGTAGAAAATGAGCATTTGCTCAGCAGCAGCAACCAGTGGATTCTGTTACCTCCCAGGAGGAAGGGAGAGCCTGAAAAATTCAGTGCTTCTGGCTGGTCCTAGCTCCATCTAATCAACTGTCCACATCCATGACCTGTTACCTACGCCCAGTAAATATTTAAATCTCAGACAGCTTAGCATTTTTTCACTATTTTATTGTACCTGCAGTCAGAGCACACCAAGGGTCAGTGATTCAGCTGCTAGCATAATTCATACACAGTATTCTCCAGCATTATCCTATGAATCTACTATTAACCTGCATTATTCCATTAATTCAATATTTATCTCTGGTGCTGCTAATGGAGTATTTGATTTAACGGTACATGAATATTCCATCCTGCAGCAGTAAGAAAAAAGGTGAAATTAGAATTTTAAACCAGAACAGGATAATTGCTAATCTAATATACTTGCAAAATTGTTAAACACAAATTCTGCTAGGCTTACCCCAACTGTGGGGCTGACATTTCAATCCAGTTAGCACAGATGGAGCATTTTGCAACTTGTACAAAGGGACATGTTCCACGAAGGATGCTGGAACCATGGTAAGTTCACATCTGTTGGATGTTTCCTATCCTTTGCTGTGGCTAGACAAAAATTCCAATCCAAGGGTAAAAACATGTCTTGGAGGAACAATAACAGCTTGATTTAGTCTTGACACTTTGTTATTTTAAGTTGTCATGGCACTAGGACACAGCCCGTGGAAAAGGTCTGGGCCCCACATGAACAACCCACATGGAGGAACTGGGCCTGGAGAACTGAGTTGATTCTTGATTCATATGTTCTTGTGCCTTCAAAATGGCTCAGAAATTTTTGCTTGCAGACCTTGTAAGTTCCCAGACAGACTGAAATCAAGCAGTGATGCTAACACAGGCTTTGAGATAAGTCTGATCTCTTTGGTAGCTCAGTTTGGGCCAAATGACGGACACCTGACAGATGCCTGACTAGCATCTTCCAGACAATTGCCACATTTTCATTTGAAACTGCCAAAGATGGAAAATCTTCCACTGTTTTAGTGGCTGATCATTCACACTGCTCAAGTGTTGTGGCATCTTCCTCATCTGTCTTGCTATGGCTTCCAAATGTTGTTTTTTGTTGTTCTTTCCTACAGAGCACTTTGAAAGAGACTGAGGTCATCTTAACTCTAAGTTTCTACACTTTCAAGTCTGTTTAGATCTTAGCATTGGGCTGAAATGTTTGCAGGAAAAACAAAGAAACACCACTCCCACCCTCCAAAAACCCCCAAACAAACCCCAAAAACCAAACAACTGGAAAAAATCTGGGCAGTGAAAGCTGCCCAAAGTCACCTGCCAATGGTGCCACCCTGGAGCCTTGGGTCCAAACCCTTCCCAGCAGCTCAGTGCTGCCGTTTGGGCTGCTGCACTCATGCTGAACCTCTTCCACCCTCTAAACCTTCTTCTTCCTGAGATTTCTCAGTAAATCTTATTCTTCCTGAGATTTCCCTCCTGCACTAAAGACAAGGACTTTGCACGGAGTTTGTCAGCCTGTCCTGCACCTCTTACTCCGGGGTTTGAACATCTCTGTTTCCTCTCCTTTGAAATACCCTTGCAGGTTCCTGATGAGGGCTTTAAACAAACAAAGAAGGTGCTGTCTGCAGACAAACCCTTTTCAGCTTTATCTTGATTCCACTGCATGCTGGGAGAGGGGATTTGAGGCTTTTACCAGGGCTTTGTGGTTACCAAGGCAGTAGAGATCGATAAAGCTTGTTGATACATACCTCATTATCCTGTGTCTGACTCAAGAAGCTCCTATTTACCAAGGTCACCAGAGAATACCTTTAAGTAGGTCAATTTATGGGAGGAAGGGGGGGTACCTACCCACCCTCCCTGTTTAGTATTCAAAATTTGCACTGAATTTCCCATCTCTCATGGGGCGGCGAGTGTTAATTACGCAGGTGACGAGAAGCCAGGGAGGGTGAAGGCAACATCAATCTTGCCCTTCCAGTACTTGCCAGAATATTCATGCAGAGTTTTTTCTTGTTCCAGGATCTGCTCGAGCCTGTAATGACAAGAGGTTTGTTGGGGTTTTTTAGTGGAACTCCAGACTTCTCATACCACAGGAGCGTCCTGCTTTGACGTGATGCTTCAGGATCGCACTCCTGCAGCCTGGGGAGAGAAAGGAGCTGCCTTGCTCTTGCAGAATAGAACATTTGCAAGTCATCACTGCTTCTCCCAGCCTCCTTTCAGCATCTGAAGATGTTAGCAAGCAAAGCTTTTGTGGGGAGTGTAACAGACTGTGTCTGAAAAGAGATAGCTGCTATCTTGTACACACAGGCAGTGATGAAAGGAGATCAGGGTCAAGGATCAGAGACTCTGTATAGGGCAGATGGATTGGACATGCAGTGCACCAAATTGACAGATAGCTCCTACCTGGGTAATTATGGTATCCAAGGCCTTGCTGGAAGAGCAGTACAAAAGGGGATTTTTCAGATTCACTTGCTGCAGCATGGTCAGCATGTCAATACACCACAATTACTATCAAGTGTAGAGGACCAAGCTCCTCCTTGCCTTCACCACAAAGTCTGATCTAGGGAGAGATTCGGATAAAATGCTGATTAACAGCTTTCTTACTGATGCTGCACAATTAGGACTGAGGCTGGGCTTGGGCCTGCACCTAGTCCCACATAACTCCTGTCTGTAAGGGCTTGCCAGTTTGTTGTGATGTAAAAGTGCTGCTTTTTTGAGGTGGTTGGTGCCCTCATCAACCATCTCACAGCTCCCCAGCGACAGGATGCTTGGACCTTCAGGATCCTTGGATCTCACTGCCTGGCCTTTTCAGCTGAGCTCTCCTAGCTACATCAGGGCTGGTTTTGCTCATACATGGAGCATTAAGCCCTCTTTTTATTTTTCCATCTGGACACATTAGATTTTCTGAAATACCAAAACTCCCCACAAAGACATATAACCTTTCTCTGGCAGTTCTAAAGAAATATTAAATCTGAGAACTGCTGAATGAGGTTCTAGCTTGTCTCCAACTCAGGTAGGCACCGTACCACAGTTTTTCATCTCAACAGCTACCTGATGAAATACATCTCCAGTCCGTGATCTACTCATGGAGACCTGGCCCTGCACACAGTAGAAATATTGTATCTGTGAGAAGCTGGGAGTTTCTCACTCCACTTTGATCCCACTTCAGCATAAGCATCGAAGTAGAACTAAAAAAACCACAGGATAAAAGATAAGGGCAGCTGAATATGAGGTGATCAGCTGCTTTAATGACAGAGACCCATGGATGGACTCAATTTCATTCCAACTGAGTTTAAGTAAAAGGCTGCAACACATTTTTGTTTTGAATGATTGAATTATTTAGGCTGAAAGAAACCACTGGAGGTCTCTGGTCCAGCCTTTGTCTCTGAGTAGGCAAAACATCAAGGTTCAACTTTCTGGTTTTAACAAATCTTCCATGATTCCTGCCGTCACGTTTCTTCTTCAGGAAGGACAAATACAGTTGTTTTCAAGGAGTCTTCCCATAGTGTCTATACAATGGGTGATAATTCAGGGAATGCAAGAATTACATCAAATGACAATTAGGTATTTCCCCTTCTGAATCCAAGTTGTTACAAAAGCTGCTCCCCCAGATATTATTTGGCAGCTATGTGCAACAGAATAATTTTCCTAAACATCAGTAGAGGTAGAAAGCCACCCCACAGGCTGTCATCTGAAAATCATGATGATACCTTGAGTTGTACTATCAGACAGTGGTTAATACTGCCTGGTGACCTCTACCAGAGGCTCTCACCTGTAACTACCTCTTCTTTCTCCATTGCTTGCATGTCCTGAATCCCTGATGAGCCAAGGGTGTCAGTTATTGCAGGTAGTCCCTGATCTAAGGCTCCATTCCTATGCTGGGAACTGGTTTGCCTCAGGATATGTGAGGCAGTGATTAAATTAAATCACATACAGACATAAAGGGTATTTGTCTGACAGCAAATGTATCATCATGTTTTGGTGGGACACCCTCTGCCAGGGCTGGAGCATGAAGCTCTGCCAGACACATCCAAGGAACTGCTGTCATTTGGGGGACCTCAGGGTTCTTTCATCAGTCCCAAGGAAGCCCTCGCTCATCTTCAGCACATCCAAAAGTCAGGTCTGTTGTTTACCTTCTAGATGGAATGAGAAAAGCATCAGTAACAATCTGGTAGACTGGAGAGTAGACTTGTTTTAAACTGTCAGTGGCAGGGGCTTGGAACTTAATGATCTTCAGGGTCCCTTCCAGCTCTAATCATTCTATGATTCTATAAAAGAGTTCAGGTTGGATGTTTCTGTATCCTTTAAATCTTTTGAAAAGTTAAATTTAGATCAATATCAAGGTAAAACATCATTTTGGTATGCCAATGCAAAGCATTCATTTAGCCAGTGTAGAAACTGATTTTTAAATTTTTTATGTATTATTTTCTTTCTCTCTCTACTTTTTCCTTGAAACTATTTGTCAAAGCTAGTTTGGATTCATAAATAATGTTTAACCTGGCCAGAAGATGTGAGGAGCAGAGTTGAAACTCACACTCATTTCCCCATCTGCAGCCTGCCAACCTGTTCAGAGAGTGGGCTCCTGTGCTTTGAAACAAGAGTAGTATAGATAAAGAATGACTTAAAGGAAGGGTTTTTGCCTCATTTCCCCTCTGCAGGGGTTTCTACCTCCAGACATAGCCTGAAGTGAAAGGCAATGATTGCACCACGGCAGATGATTCCTACTTACCTGTTTATTTACTCACCTGTTTTAAAAAAAGCAGTAGGTGGTGATTCCCCTGCTTGCACATCCCTCACCACAATGACAACTGCAACTGAGCATCACCCATTTTCTATCAGAAATTAGTTCTGATATATGAATGTGCCAATGGTTATAATTAGCACAGTAATGTATAGGCCCTGCTCTTCATGGCTAATTTTTCATCTCTGTTATTATTCACTTGTTGGTGACAGTGACTGTTTTCCACCTCATGAAGTGACAAGACTTGCATATCAACGCTGTTTAATAGATTAAAGGTGTTTCATATTAAAAAGAAACACAAAAACCAGGTGGATTGTGAGCAAGGTAAACGAGCACAGTTTGAGTGGGGCAATCACGTACAAAGAAACCTTTCCCACGTCAGGTTTTCAGGCAGGATTGTCCCAAACAAGCCCACTGGAGCCCATGGAGAGTTGATAAATACACCTATCAGGCCCAGGTACCAGGGACATCCTTCTCCTTTCAGCATCAGCATTTCAGAAGAGCACAGTTGTCATTTTTGCATCAAAATGAATGGTTGGATTTTCAAGAGGCTCAAAGAAGGTTCGACGGCTGCTGTGCAGAGACAGCTGGCTACACTTCACAGGGGCAAACTCTGTCCAGATATGCAGTCCCATCAGAACAGAAGATTCTGCAGGATTGTGTTGGTATCCTCTGTTTTGTATCTTAGAAGAAAACTCTGAAAATATTGACATAACCTTTTAAAGCTTCTTCTATTTGAATACAACATTTTAATTCCGTAGTTTGAAATTCCTTTTCATATTGTAGTTACATTTTTAATCACAACACTGCCCTTAAAATTAAGTACATTTACTCACAAATCTTTGATTTCAGGGTCAAAAGTCCTGACTCAGATTGAACTTCACCAGAAAACAAGGGATGCCAAACAGCTGCAACATCATGAATCCCACTTCATTTACTGCTTTCCCAGGGCTGAATTCAAAACTCCCATATCTTAGGAAAAGACGAGCTTTAAAGAGCAGCCATCATCACATCTTCTGGGACTCAGGCTCCAGGCTGTGCAGTGAGGTTGGTTGCACCCATCTTGTGGTAAATGCAGTAACATTCACTCTACATGACCCGAGGGGTTAGGAAACACCGTTACACGGCACAGTAATACTTCATTCAATCAGATGTAGGCACAGGAGGGAACATGTTTCAATAGGAAAGGAAAAATTTTATTAGTTAGAAATTGGTTTCAGAAACAGAGCCCCCACTCAATTGCATTTCTTTCTCTCTTGGCCAAACCCTAAAACACTGAGAGTCGACCCCTTGACTGGCATAAATTGTGACGGGTAATGTGGCCGTGATGCTTTATGATGAAGTTTGGGCTTGTGTTAGTTGTGTGCCAGCGTGAGCCCTCTGAGTGCCAGGAAATTATTCCAGCTAATAATTGAGATCTATATCTGGCCCCCAAAGAGTAACTGTGGTCTATAGCATACAGCTAATGGTTTGAATAAGAACTTTTCAGTTCTCCTACTACTTTATGGAACATTCCATGAAGGAGACCTACAGGAAAGGTGGAGAGGAGCTGTTTGTCAGGGATTGTTGTGATAGGACAAGGGGTTTGAGCTTAAACTAAAAGAGGGGAGATTTAGTTAGATGTAAAAAAGACATCTTCTAGCCTTCTCAGCAGCTCTCTTACCTTCCTCTGGACTCATTCAAACGTCTCCACATTCTTCACAAACAGCGGGGTCCAGAATCCCACACAGTGCTCAAGGTTAGACCATAACAACACTAAGTACAGCAGGACAATTCCCCTTTTGACCAGCTGGTCAACTTGTGAAAACACTGAACAGAATCAAGCCCTGAGGAACACCACTGCTGAGCGGTCCCAGGCCAGATGCAGCCCCATTCACTGCAACCCTCAGAGCCATCCAGCCACTTCTTCACCCATCACACTGTGTAGCTGCTCAGCTCACAGTTGGACAACTTGCCCAGAGGATGCTGTGAGGGACAGCATCAAAAGCCCTACTGAAATCCAGAAAAATTTCATCCACCACCTTCCCTTCATCCACTGGTTCATTCATCTCATTCATGAAAACATGAAGCTAGTCAAACAGGACTTTCCCCTGGTGACCTCTTCTTAACCATGCCTGAAGATTGCATTGTTCTTAAACAACTTTCAATAGCACCCAGAATGGCCTTCTCCATCATCTTTCCAGGTCCTGAGGTCACACTAACAGCTCTGTAGTGTCCTGGCTCTTTCCTCACACCCTTCTTGTAGATGGGATAACACTGGCCAGGTTCTCATCAGCAGGGAACCTTCCCAGACTCCCAAGACCTTTGGTAGATGATTGAGATGGGTCCTGCTATAATATCCCCAAGCTCCTCCAGTACCCACAGACTTGGAAACATTCAGCTGGCACAACTGGTCCCTTCAGTTTCACTGTCTACAAATAGTGGCAAACTGCACTGTGTATCACCCACTTTGTGTATCCTTTTGTCACTCATTTTACATTCCTCTCCCTTTGCTGTCCCAGTAAACTGACCTTCTCCCAACCCACAGGTTTTACCTTTATTTACCTTATCTCCCAGTTCTCCTGCCCAACCCACCAGAGTGGAGGAGGAATGAGCGAGCATCCACAAGTTGCTCACCAGCACAAGCTGTACAGCATGACCACAACATGGCCACAGCCACCTAGAACACCATTGTCCCTTTTGTCCCTGCTCGTTGCAAGGGGACCCCCAACATAAGAAGGACATGGGACAGTTGGAGAGGGTCCAGAGGAGGCCACAAAGATGATAAAGGGGCTGGAGCACCTTTCCTACGAGGACAGGCTGAGAGAGTTGGAGCTGTTCAGCCTGGAGAAGAGGAGGCTTCGGGGAGACCTTCTAGCGCTTTGCCAGGGCCTCAAGGGGGCTACAAGAAAGATGGGGAGAGGCTGTTCAGTAGAGCCTGTTGTGACAGGACAAGGGATGATGGTTTTAAAATAGAGGGAGGGAGATTTAGATTGGAGATTAGGAAAAAGTTCTTTCCTGTGAGAGTGGTGGAGCACTGGAACAGGTTGCCCAGGGAGGTGGTGGATGCCCCTGGATCCCTGGAGACGTTCAAGGCCAGGTTGGATGAGGCCCTGAGCAACCTGATCTAGTTGGGGGTGTCCCTGCTTCTTGCAGGGGGGTTGGACTAGATGACCTCTGGGAGTTGCTTCTAACCCTGATCATTCCATGATTCTATGATTCTATGATGATGTTTAAAGGTCCATTCTATCTCAAACCATTCCATTGTTCTAACAGAGCTGTTGCTGATGGAAAAAGTCCCTTTACTTCCCCAAAATATCAGTGCACAGCACCTGCTGGTGGCCCATGTCTTCTGCAGATATCCAGGGAAGACACTGTGATCTCTCTTTCTGCTGTTGCTGCAGGAAGGGACTTTTGATTATGTCCCAGTGGTGGGGCAGAATGTGCTAATTGCACCAATGTGAATCTGGAGTCCCTCCAGCATCACTGGTTGTGGAACGACCCTTGGATTGTGCTGCCCTGTGTTGCTAGATTGAAAGTGGAGTAATTGGGACCGAGTTGACAAAGGCTTGGAACAAGGCCATCATTAGTGTTCATTAGTAGATTTTTTTTTCTTAAATCTACCTCTAAAGTAAACAGCAGTTCCCCAAGACCAATTTAAAATCTATTTTTACTCCCATCCCTGAGATACTGGAAAAGGGTTTTGAAGAAAGCTTTCAAAGTCTCTGGTGACTCAACTAATTAAGTCAGGGGCCTCATGTGGAAAAAAGAGAGAGATAGATACATTATTGTAGCCTTATTTTTTTCATTATGTAATGAAAAAAAAAATATTTTAAAGCTTTTTTGTTTTGTTTGTTTGTTTTGTGCTCGACTAATTCATGAGATTCCAGGAAAGCTGCTAAAGAAAATTATTGTCAAGAATTGTTTCCTCCTTTGTGAAAAGGTGCTTGCTAGCTCTGAAACACCACACAATTTAGGGATGCAGAACATAAAACTGTGATGACTTTTGTTACCCATGTGCTCAACCTTTACATTTAGCAGCCAGCTCATTCCCTCTCTTCTGCAACTTGTTTAGAAAGGACTGGCCAGCATGGTGCTCTCTCTTGGATATTTTCCTTTCATGATTTATATATTTTTTCTAAAATATAAGCAATTTTAGATTGCAAGTGCATCTGGTTTTCCACTTTTGGAATGTAAGTGGCTATTTAGTAATTGCACTTTACAGTTTTCTAATGGCTCCTCTCAGAGCGATTTGCAGAAACTAATGGCTGTGCTCTAACAACACTCCTGAGGACAAGCCCTGTCATAATACTGTCCTCAGTTTTAACACTGCAGCTCCAGTGTGGTGCTTGTGATGGTGGGGAACCCACACCATGTAACCAGTACCCACTATCTGAGTCAGGAGCTCAGTGGCTGTTATTCCTCACGGAATCCGACACTAGAGAATAAAATGACTTTAGGAAATGTGTCTTTCCACTGACTGTAAACAAAGCAAAAGTCAACGAGGACTGTCACTTGGACATCTGGGTTTATAGTGACTATATGCCACTCTCTGATAGGCCTCACGGCCTTGTGGTGACATTTTCCAAGTCAACAAGTAGGATCACATCCTAGTAGGGTCTTGGGTGACTTATCCTTGAGCTAGTGAATCAATAGAGTCTGCTGAAGGTCAGTCCGTGCCAGAAGCCCCAGATAAAGGCCTCCATGAGGAACAAGATACCTTCATATAGGAAGAGAGGGCATCAGCATCCTGTCCCAAGTTAGAACCATCTCTGTAGTAATATGTTACTGCTCCTGCAAATGGTAATTGCAACCCCTTCAGAAAATTCCTGCTGAAAGGGCTATTGGTATGGAGCATCACTTGTATCAGGAAAGGCTGAGAGAGCCTGGAGGCTGTTTAGCCTGAAGAGGACTGAGAGGGGATCAAATTAACACTTATCAATATCTAAATGGGGGTGTCTAGGGTGATGGGGCCAGGCTCTTCTCAGTGGTGCCATGACAGGACAAGGAGCAATGAGCACAAACTGGAACAGAGGTATTTCTGTCTGAATATGAGGAAAAACATCATCACTCTTCGGGTGCCTGAGCACCAGGACAGGTTTCCCAGAGAGGTTGGGGAGTGTCCTTCTCAGCAGAGGTCCCAAACCTTTTTTATTCTCTCATCATGCAAAGTATTAGGCACAATTAAATCCTTATAGCTGACCATGCCTGAGTGAGTTGCATGTGAAGCATGTTCAGTCCTGGTCCAGCACTGGCTGCTGTTTTGTCTGTCAGTTTGCTTCATGGAGAGCAAATATCAAAGTATCTGAAATACAATACCCATGACAACAGTAAAATAAACTTCAAATGTTTTGTAGCTTTTTACTTTATTTCACTGAGTAAATAAAATTTTTAAAGTTCTCTTATCTGATTAGAAAGATATTAAAATTTATTTTAAGCAAGTCATTCAAAATGCAGAAGACTTTCAAGACCTGTAGAGTGAAGTGACCTAAAACAAAGCTGGACACCATTTTCCAAGCACAGGTCCAAATTTTGAGCCCATTCCAAAGCCAAAAAACTTGTCCTCTGGAGAGGTTTCAAGGTTGGGCCTTTCAACATGACATTTTTGTAAGAGATCCTTAGTGCAGAAGTTCCTAAACAGACACGTGAACATGATACAAAGTGGTAGAGGGGGTGTAGCACAGCACAGGGATATCACAGGCTGGCTAATCACAAAAACTTCAGTCATCTGGCCCTGGGGCTTTTGGTCTAGCAGATGGAGGCATAAGTCCAATGACATTATAAATTTTCTGGAGCATTTTGGCATTGACACTAATTAACCACTGGAACAACTTACATAGGTTGATGGAGATTCTCCATCACTGAAGAATTTTAGGTGAACAATGAATATTTGTTCAGGGAATACTTCTGATTATCTTGTCCAGAAAGTTAGATTGGCTTATCATCATCACTGTTCAGGACTTAATATCTACAAGTCTTTATAACACAGATTTACCACATTTACCTTGGTCACTATCCATCTTACTATAAAACTGCATTAGTCTTCATTTCCATTCTCATTATAAAATTGACTTCCAAAATGGAAACTATCAAAACACTGTGCTAAATGATTCCCAGGTATTGATTATGCAATGATATGATCTGTAAGGGTGTATAATGTATACACATTCAAATAGATATACTGCACAGTATATACTGATCATCACAGGAAAAATGGAAACAGTATTTCCCTCTCTTGTGAATCACACCTAAATACCCTCTCACTCACCTTTTACACAATTAACATATATGTGGCAGTTTGGGTTTATCATATGCTCATTTACATCAGCATAATGTGTACAAACCCTGCATGGTAATTGATGCCTGTCTAATTGCTTGCAGAGACACACTGGGAGTGTTCTTACTTGCAGCAGGTCTGCATGTGAAGCACTTTCTCCTCTTGTTGCCCTGTCTCTCTGTTCCTTGGCTCTGCTCGAGCCTACACTGTGAACTTCCATCGTGCAGTCACCTTGTAAAAACAAGAAAGGAGGGAAAATAAATAAGAAACAATTTCAGGTCTTAATATAACCTGTCTCTTCAGTGCTTCAGATCAGAGGTAAGCCTAGTTCATCTAGTCACTGTATTAACAGCATTATCTGGGGAGAATCACAATCTCTTCCACGTTTGCTCTGGAAAAAAAATTGACAAAATATTCCCTTGCTCATGTGTTTCTTCAGTTATTTGGAGAGATTCAAGGGAATCACAAAAAGTACATGCTTGCTTTTTATCTCTCTCCCTTTTCCCAGCCTCCACCTTGATTCATCTTGTTATAAACTTTAGTGATTTAACACAGTGTGTTGTCTCCCGCTGAGCAAACGGAAAAGTGACAAGAGACAAGGTCGAGCTGCCCTTTGCTCCTCCTGATACACAAGCTATTTCGTGTGTCTAAAGCTCTGGCTGTAACAGGACTGGAAAAATATCAAAAGATATTAAAGTTAAGAAAACAAGTCACCAAGAGATTGTAACCTTCATCAAGTGGGAAAGCAAAAAGATTCTTGTTCTTGGCTTTCCTGGTAGCTGTGCACTTTTCTGAACCCACAAGGCTGTTTTAATGTTCTATTTTATTTCACCCACTCTTGTTTGAAATGTTATAGTTTCAGAATTGAAAGCAATTTTTGTGAATTGATAGTTCAGCGATGCTGGAAGGTATGTGTGCGGACACGCACACGCCAGCCAAGAAAACCCGTGGTTGTCCCAGCAGAGGAACAATAAATATGACCATAAATGCCAATAAAAACAAAATGCTGAGGTTTTTTTTTCTGAAGATTGATTACAGAGCAGAACTCTGTGAAGATAGTGATTATTGGTCCCGCTTGGATATTTTATGCAGTTGAACAAGCACATCAGGGCAACACTTTGATTTTTACTTTCAGTGCATTCAAAAGACGGAGCAATAGATAAATAAATAAATGCATTTTGATAGTCTTTGTTTTGTCCACAATAAATGCAGACCTGGAAAGAAAATCTATAGGGTTGAGGTTTGTTTTTTTTTTTCTTTTATTGCTGCCATTTCAAATATCTAGTAGATTTGAATGGGGAAATATATCTGGAGTGCAATATGCTTTACTCTGTCAAAGGTTTCAAAGGTAAATAAACAAGTTTTATTGGTTGCTCTTACATCTAGACACAGTATTTAATAGATATATTAAACAGTGATACAGCTGCCAGATATTCCAAGGAAATATTGTGCATATCACAGCTAAGACTTACAGTGTCATAACAAATCTGTATTTTACTAATGGAAACAAGTCTTTCTCACATAAACAGCTCAGAGCTTTTGAAGCTCGTTTTCTACCAGACACTTCTCCCATACTCTCCCAGATTGCAATTATACCCAACTGCTGTGCAATACAAATGACCTTCAATTCCTAATGGTTGTGTTCAGATTTTGGAGCAGGAAATGAGATGTAAACTTGGTTGTATGGTGTAAGGCCATGGCTGAAAAGACAGAAGCAGAAGGGCTCTCTAATGGACCATGGCAGCTCTTTGAGCAAAAAAAGATGCAGGACAAGTGTCATGTCAAAAACAAGATATAAGCAACGAAAGTGGGAGCCATGTAGATAAAGTGTTGATGCTGAAATGCAGAATTAAAAGGAGACAGAGCACCTCCATCTTCACCACATCTCTATGGCAGCCAGGCTGTTTTCTTCAGAGCAAGAGACAGTGACTTCTAATCTTTTCGGGAGGCAGAGAGAATAAGACCTGACTCTCCTGCAACTTTGGGCTATTATTGCTATTTATAGCCTTTAGTATAAAAGGCTCTGCACATTGGAGGTGGATTTGAAATAATCTCTTTCAAAAGAAGAATAAATCTCAGTTTTTTCTCTTTCTTCTTCTCTTTAGGCAACGGCGGGGCACCTGCCCTGTGGGGAAAGTTTCAGGTCATGAGTCTCAAGTGCTTCAAGTTTTGGAGCTGGCCTTGTTATGCCTACCTAAATTAATCCCAGAGGATGTACCTACAGCAATGATCTGACCTCTATTGCTTAGTGCCAGACCTCTTTTCTTTCTTCCCACACAGCTGCAGTGGCTGCTCTATGCTGATCATGCTGATGGAGCAGGAAAGGCCATCAGGATCCCGTGGCTCCCTGGCATCCTTACATGGAAGCTGAGTTGTATGTTGTGCAGGGTTCCTGCTGTCACAGCCGTGTGGCTCTTCTGCAGAGAAAAGCCAATGATGCCGCATGAAGATCATTAGGCTCATTAACAACTGTATTTAAATGTAAGTCCTACCCACTCAAAACCAAATTCACTCACCCATTGCTCAGCTTCCAAGCCCACAAGCCTGCCTTGAGAAATTACATCAGCATGAGTTTTGGAAAAATGTGTAGGGAATTTTCGTGCCTTTGACTGAGGGAAGTCTAAAACCTTCCTCGTGTGGACAGCTTGTGCAGGACTCGGCACAAGCAGTGCGGTAGCACAGTCCATATGCTCCAAGTCTGACTCTTCCAAACCTCTCTGTGAATTATTTCAGTCCAAGACACAGTCATACTAGCTGCTAGCAACAGGGACAGAAACTGCAATGCTCATGTAGCTAGACAAAATTAAACCTGGATTCAAGCCCACTCTTAATCTTATAGAAAACTCGTGCCATGCCAGCTTTCCTCCTGTATTGCAAAAAGCGCATTTTCATGCAGCTGTTGTCTTCTGCTCCTTTCTTGTTGATGCCAAGAGGTAATAGCAGGGTTATATTGCTGGGCCCTGGAACAAAACAGCTATAGTCAAAGTAGAGTACTGAAAGTACTGAAAGATATTAGAGGCCAGAGAATGTAATAAAAGAATGATCATAGTCAGCTTTAACTCCCTATGTATTAATGGACCAAATGTCACTTCAAGTTGCAATTTAGAGAAGTGATTTCTTGACATGAACACTAGTTTCTAAGAAGAGTAGCTCCTTGAGTAGAGGGAATCATCCTAGAATTAACCTTTACTGAAGATTTCCATCCAGAGAAAATTTCACTGGGATGTGAAGACTTTACAGAGAGTTTCTCACAGATTCTTGTGTAATTTGGATATAGCCTTTTTTGTTTCATACTCTTTGTGGTGAATTGTGGAGATATTTATCACAGATCAAAGTCTTTGGCCACGGTAGCTGTAAAATAAAGTTCTCCAGAGTGCTCAGTTCTCAATGACTTGTTGCCACATCTGACCAGACTGGTCATTACTTTGAGATGTCTTTTCCAAATCCAAGGTTCAAAAGACCTCCATAATCTCAGGATATAATAAGACACCAATCCTAACAGTCAAAATCTGTTCTCTTCCTCCGTGAGAATTTTGAGGAGAAATTGTTGAACCTTAGTTGAGTTCATCTGAAACTGATCTGATCACTCCAAACCCACATCTTCTCGACTTTTACCATCTTCTTACTCAGCTACCCAACCTGTGAAACCTCCGTGGGGCTTCAGGGTGGATGAACTTGGTCTCTCACAGATATTTAGCTCAAGACACATGCACTACCAGTGTCCCACCAAACTTAAAGGAATTCACAGAGGCTGAGTAAGGCAGTAAAACACCCTTGCATCAAAGCCTCAGAGAGAACCTCAAGTTCTTGAGACCATGACCACACAGGAATTTTTTGGAGAAGCACTAGAAAGACAAAGACCAGTGAAGACAGAAGATGAAAAATATATCAAACATGGAAAGTTGAACAGATGAAAGAAAACTAAAAATGATGACCAAAGGTAGGATCTGAAGAAAATTCTTTCTGATATAGCACTCAATAATAAATAAAATATGTGCTACCACAATATGCTATAGCAACCTGGCTTTGGGCTGTTCCTTCTATATCTGATATAAACAAAATTCCCGCTGCTTATTAAATTCATCGTAGCCATGCCTCTGCTGCCTGCAGCTACTGGCTCTCCTCAAATACTTGCATTACAAAATTGCTTCAGGGATTTCATTTCTAGTTGTTATCAAGATCTGCTTTCATCAGGATTTCAGACTGAATCTAATCATCAAGCTAATGAAATGCTATCTTGACTGTACACCATATGGTTTGCTCATAGCTACTACTTATTTTCTCCCCAAATAAGTCCGTGGGAATAGTTTTCCAGATTCAGGGAAGAAAGATCATGATTACCAGGGCCAGTAGGTTTTTCCATAAGTGATGGGCCACTGGAAGTATTTCTCCACTCACTGGTACACATATATGTATTGCTGGTGGCAGCATGTGGCACTAGAACAGGACCTAGATAAAATAGAGTGTCTACATATGCTTAGACACCTTAACAATGTCTCCTCTTTCTATTCATTGCACTACAGCCTCCTCTTTGCTGTGAGAGACATCACCAGTCTCTGCTTTGCCAGACTCTGCGTTTATTGGGTGGATCTATGGGGGCTGCAGCTTGCAGTGACGGGGTTGTAACCACACACCTGTGCAACCCACACTATGGCTGCAGTCACCCCTTTATCACAAGAATGTCCAGAACAAAGCTCTCCAGTTGTCCAGGCAGAGGGCACATTATTCCTGAGATGCAGCCCCCTGTTTAGCAGACAGCACAGTAGCTGATTCTTTCCTTCTGACATCCCCAGAATCCCCCTGGGCCTTGGAAGAGCCCCTCTGATTAACGTCCAGGCCTTGATCCCAGCACAACAATATTGCTGTCCTCAAGACTACTTCATCTTGGATCACCTGCTAGTCACCTCCCACCAGTGTGGGCAGGAGAGCTCAGTGCTGTGATGTTCTGGGGACAGCACCTCATGAATTCACTCTTCTCCAGCTCAGAAATGGGTCCCTCTGGATGACAGATACAGCCTTTGAGTGACATAGGCTGAACTGAATATTGGCAGAGCTAGGAGACTAAACACCAAGCAAATGGAAAGGACCTGAAGGCACCAGCAGTGGGGATAAGTGACATTTGCTTCTGGCTGTGACAGCACCCAAGGGAGGGTGAGTGCACAGCTGTGTTGGAATAAGGACAGCTGCAAAAACAGATGCTGTGTGTTCTTGGTCCAGTATAAAAAAGAGGCTAAGATTGACCCTAACTAAAATGGAAGGTAGGGCTCTGGATAGAAACAAGCTGTGTTTCCCTCAGGGGAAAAAAAAGCCTAACTAGGAAGATGAGTCAGTCCAATGAATGAGTCACAGAAAGGGAATAGAGATTACATCAATTCCCAGTGACATATGGCTTAGACCAGAACTGCAATGTCCAGACCCAGTTTGGGCTTCCTGATTTTTGGTGTTTCTAAACTTTCAGACTGGTGTAGCCAGTAGCAAATACCAAGCACAGAAGTGGAATGACATGGTAACAGATGGAAGCAAACCGATCTGTCTGTCAACATTTCACAGCTGGAATCTGGGGGAAATGGACTGAGTTAACTATTTTTAATTCTCTACTAAATCTCTTTTGATAAGAACTGCATTTTCAAGCAAAGCAAACATTCTCCATGAAATATTTTTAGTTCTGAAAAAAAAATAAATATACTTTTCTCTTGCTACTCCAAACTTCTTTTTCTTTTTTAGTAGTAAAGCTAGTTTTAAACAGTAAAATCCATTTTCTTCCTCCAATAAAACAAAACTTTTCTGTCACAGACATACTGTTTCCAGTTTCCTAAAACAGACAGGGCTGGGACTGAGGAGCAAACAAAGAAAAGAAAAGGAACAAAACAACAAATAACACACTTTTAGCAACATCACACCTATGAGAGGCTTCTGCCTCTCAGACACAAGACATTTGGGGACTTTCATTTTTCCTCATAAGTGCAGATGTAAATCAGAGGCAATTCCACTAAAGCTGGTAGAGTCGCTCTGATGGGAAAATGATGTAAGACTGTAGCAGAATCAGGTCTTGTCTAGTTCAAGCAAATAAGGTAGGATTATTTTTGCAAAATGCAGCCACTTTCCTCCTAGATTCCTACAATAACTCAGACTTTGGTCAGCCCTTAAAACTTGGAAAAACAGCAGAAGCCGAACTAGGACCTCTAAAGATAAAAAGCAGACAGAAACATCAACAAACATATAGTTCTTTCTTCAGAAAAAATGCATTAAAAATTCTCTAAACTAAGATAGACAAAATCTCGTGTCCTCCTGGTGCAGACACATGCTGGCAGTGATGGGGTTGACAGGCTGTAGGGGCATTCTCTCCCGGGTGGGACAAAAAGATCATCAAAACTGCACTTTGCAATATGAATGCTGTGGGAGGCTCAACACAGAACCAGCCTTTGCTGACAAGTTACCTACCAGCATGATTTTTTAATGCTAGGCACAGTATCAGAGAACTCTATCTCCTTTCACGCTCTCCCTCCTTGCATTCATGTATGCAACACTTTTACTAACTCGTATTTTCCTTTCATTTGCGGTTGAAAGCAGAAATCAGTTTTGCACTCCGGTGGAACTCACCAAATTCCCACCCAAATTATTCCAGAGCTGATCTCCTAACCCAGAGGGGTTTGGCTGGCAGCATTTCCATCGAACATCATTTGTATTCCCACTGAGTTCAGCGATGAAGCTCTCCCATCTGAATGACTGAGGTCAGCACACCTTGCTGAGAGTCCCTTCCTAATCGGCTTCGTGAGTGGCCACCAAGTCAGCTGTCACACTGTTATGAAGCCACTCTCATTTGGAGCCTCTCATTTGCCTGCTGAAGTATAACAAATTATTTTTCTCTTCCCCTTTCTTTTTTTCCCCCCCCCCCAAATTATACACAATTGCTGAAAGCTAAGCAATGGCTTTTGTGTGAATGTGCAATTGAAGTGGGATCCCCGGTACTGGTTATTATTCTGTTTCAGTAATGGTCATAGCTTGAAAATCTAAAGGAAAGCAACAGAGCATAAAAGAGAAGCTCATTGAAGCAAAAAAGGTTTGATATGATATTCAGAGCTCATTCTTGTTCAGTGGACAAGGTGGGAGACTGCCCTATCCAAATATCTATGCCAATACACCCTCCTCAAGCACATCTAGAAATCCAACTCCTAAGTATTACTTTCTTCTCTCAGCCATGAAAAACCAGATGGTGTATTAAGCTTTTTTCACCAGATATTAATTGCAAGTACTACACAGGCCTGTTTGATGAAGAAAGCAGAAGTGGGTGCTGGGATTCATAGGCTCTGACTCTGCTACACCAGCAGAGTCAACCAGCGTGGACAAGGGATAGTGAGATGGGAGCTCCCACAGGCAACGATTCACTAGGAAAGGCTCAACTGAGCCTCTGATGAGGACCAAAGGAAGGAGAGATTTCTTCTCAAAGGGAATTAGAGCAATCATAATAAATTTCTGATCAGTCTTAGCCTATAGAAATGACCATGTCTCTCCCTGCTGACTGTAGATAGATGCTTGTATTTTACCTTCAGACTGAAAACCTGCAGGGGAAAAACAAAAACATGAGTAAATGGTCTTCTGGCAACATCTGTCAATAGGATTTTTCCTCCTGAAAGGTGGGTTAACTCCTTCTCTGTTCACGCTCTTTCCAGGCATGTAACTGCAGGCTACTTAACAGCAACCTTTTCTGTTCCTTGGTGATGGTATCTGACAAAAACCTGGCCTGTGGGCCAGGCTGTTGGCTGTTGTAGAATCAAACTCATCCACCTGTTGCAGACTTCTGCATTTCTCTTCTTTGAGGATACTGAACAGTTTCTTATATAGCCAGGCTGATGTCTTTGACATCTTTCTTTCATTTTGTAATAATTTTCTCTTGTACCTGTTACATGATGTCTTTAAAGAACTGACAGCTTTCTGGAATTTTTTTCCCTTGAGACTTGTGTCTTAGGAGCTCATGTTTCCCAATTATCAGGGCATATTGATGTCTGTCACCCTAAAGCCTACTGTGTGCATACTCCATTAACCTGTCTAAGAGTCATGAAATTTCACAATCCTTGGATGCTCTCACCCAAATCACCTTCCCCCTTCCTCTTCTTGACCAACTGTTCCCTCTTGATAGTCAGAGCTGGGATAGCCCCCTGCATAACTCCCCTGTAGAGACCCCTTTTCCATTCTTACACATTGTAAGAAGTTGCTGGACAGTTTGTGTCTGGATGTGCTTTGCTGATCATCCCCAACCTGTGCCCTGAGTTTGAGGACATCCCTCTTTTCAACATTCAAGAACTTTCAGCTAGGCCCCATGTATCTCAAGCAGCACAGACACATGGCACAGCAGCTCGTCTTCCCCCAGGCCTGAGCAACCCTCTATTAACTTTTCTTTTTGCATTAATAGGTCAGACAGTGGAATTGTTCCACCCACTGTCTCTCATGCCAAATTTATCATAATTTAGAGCATTGAATCTTCCCTAGGACAGATTTCCTGGTCAAATCTCTGATCATTTTAACCTATTAAGATCAAAGAGATGAAGGAAATTTTGGGTAATTTTTAATCACACAGTTTAATACAAACCAACACTATCTGCAGATACTACAATGATTATGAGATCATGGAAATGTATATGAAATTTAATAACTGGGCATTAGATTGGACTTGAACCCCCCTTTCAAATGAACTCTCATTCCTCAGGAATACAGAATCAAACCCATTAGGATTCAGGACATAGATTAGTTGGACTGTTGCTCACTGTCTCCTGCACCGATTCCATCCTTTCCTGAAACACCTGGTACTGGTCAGCACAGATCTTGGACTGACAAGTTCATGGTCTCAGTTAATGAAATCTTGTGGTGCTGTTTCTCACTCACAAGGAAATGTGAGTCACTCATGAAATAAAACTTTATTTCAGCCACAGCTTCTTCTTACCTATTTCTTGCAGGGAAATTTAAACTTCTTTATTCACTCCTGGTTAAGAAATTGATAAATGCATCTATTAATTTACTATTTTGGCTCTGTATTTTTTTATAGTTAATTACATAGCAACTTAATTTATCTTTTGTCAATTTGTTTTCTCTCAATAAATGATCTGCCAACAATATGTTATTTTTAATTAGCCTGCAGCAAGTGTCTCTACAAATGTAAATCAAATGCTTATTTGAGCCATTAATTGAAAAGGAGAGATCATTTGAATTCATATTGCATTATTCTTGGGTTTTTTTGTAGTTTTCCTATTCTGAAAGGATTATGACAAAACAGTGCCTGCAGCTAGTAATTGACATCACACTCTGATAATCAGATAGAAATAGAAATGTACAAAAAAGACATAACGACTTTTGGGTTGGGTTTTTTTTTTTTAGATAATAAATGCCATGTACATACAACAAAAAGTGAATGATAGCTCAAAATTTCATTTCTTGATAATTGCAAAAAAACAGAAACCCATCTCTCTCCACCCCTTCTCACATCCTCATATATATATATGTTTTTTTTTTTTAACATAAAGAGAACAGTCATTCTGAATGTATTTATACAAGGAAGTGCTGAAAACCAAGACACTCCCACTGAAGAGCTCTTATTCATGTTCATGTTCAATACAGTGGGAAAAATACTCAGGAATTACATATGGGGACTTGCATCATCCTGCTGCATGCAGGGCCTTGCTGCTGCAGGGCAAACAGCTTCTGAATCACTGTCCCAAACTTGATTCCAGTGAAACCTGTACATCTCTTCTTGGATCCTTGACTCCTATGGATATGATGGCATTTTAGTTAGTCCTTTCTCACTATGGCAAAATCCTTTCTAGTGCTTGACCACTCTCCTTAGTTTAGTGGAAGAACTCTTCCATCTGTTTCTTACTCTACAGTTTTAATTCAGATTGCAGGAGCATCAAACCCTGACAAAAATATGACCAGTGTAATTTTGTTTAATTTCCCCCATGGTTAATTACAAGAAGTTTTTCAGGCTTTAGATGTCACCTTTAACTAAACTATTGCTGAACACATTTCAGTCAGAGAGGTGTTCGGGTTTTTTATGGCATTTTATAATCACACAATTCCCTCCATTTCAGCAAAGCATCAATGGCCCATCTGGCACATAAACAATAGTTTAAAAGAAAACCATTGTCTTACAATAGTGAAGCAGGAAGCATTTTTAACCTTGATGTTCTGGGGTATGTGACTACTTCTCCATGAAGAGAGCTTATGGGAAAACATCTTGGTAGTTCAGATTTTCTGAGACATTTAGTACAACAGTCTCCCAAAGGGACCCTATCTTCATAATTATCTTCGTTATTGTTTCTTTGTGCCATGTGTCACCCTATTGCACTACTCCACCAAACCTGGGTCCTCAATTACTGTGTGGCTGCATGACAAAAAGTGTCAGGTACACACTATTTAGTGGAGGGTTTGCTTAATGGGGGTTTCTAATGACGAATGAAGGAATCATTGTTTTTGAAACAATACATCTTGCTGTGCTGAAATGAATGCATATACAGCAGCATTTTATCAGCTGCTTTCTGCAGTGTCACTGTGACTCCTGCAAAATGGAAAGCTCTTGCAGTCATCAGTCACTTGATTTCAGATTTACTGCCACTGAATGGACAGAGGTTCTTAATTTCAAAGGGCAGAAGGATTAGGGCCTGAGAAGCAAGTTATGAAAAATATCAGAAGAAACACTTAATGAAAATGTCATAGAAGTGAAAGGCCTGGAGAGGAACTGATCAGGTTCATCTGGGAAGTTTCATTTCCCAGAACAAGAGTGCTCTTTGCACTTTCTATGTCATGCATTCCTATGAGATCAGCATCCCCTGAGTCCTGACTACATCATCTGTCAAGACTACGATTCCTATTCAATTGCTAATGGCTCAGTGTGAAACTGCTCCTCCAGCCCAGTGAACACTTCAACGCGTATTTAGGTCTGCTGAAGTCAAGAGCTCACCAGTCAGATAAGATGTGTTCAGAGTCTTGGCGTTTGACTCCTAGCTAGTTGCCTGCAAATGCAGATTAAATGCTTAGTAAAAGCTCTCTGCTGCTTTCAGAACCTGAATTCCACAGTAAAGCACTGGTCAAGTGCTGAAAACCCCATTCTCCCAATCCAGTTCCCTCTGTCAGTCAGGTGAGGCACAGCAGGGTGGCTGTGGTACCTGCTTTGGTACGGGTCCTCCACCATCTGCAGACCCTAGAGGAACCTCCCCTTACTTGGAGTGCATCATCTCCATCTATAGATCTTCAGCAATGTCTTCTTGTGTAGGTCCTCACCATTTCTCCATTTTCTCCTCTTAATGTTCCCTTCACCTCTTCAGTGTCTTGCCCTGTGTGCTCTTGCCTCCTCTCATATCTACTTTTGTGTCCCTCCCGCAGGAGCTGACACTTTTCCCTAAGCATCTTTGCAGAGGCACCATGTGCTCCTGTCCCCAGATGAAGTCCTGGCATGCAGTGGGTTGCTTTTATGTTTCAGAGCTGTCTGGAACTGCCTGTGACCTCTGGCACGGGCCCAATGGGAGGGACACGCAGGAGGAGGACGCTTCCAGGGGTCCTGTGGGAGTTTGGGGGAGTCTCCCTGGCTTAGTAGCTGTGATGCTACAGAAGCCCTGCAGCCCATATTGAGGAACTATGAGGATTTTATCAGCAGATGTACAGTGCCAACAGCAAAGGGGCTGAGATCCAAAACAGCTCCCTGAGAGCCTTACACCTGGAAGTTGTGTTCTCACGATATTAAAGCTGGTGGAGGAGGGCTTGAAGGCAGGTGTCCTTCTGGGTTTGGCTGCTATACAAACAGCCAGGAGGGACCAGAGAAGTCCCAGCTTCTGCCTTTTGCTATGCTGCATAGCACACATAAGCACTTTGGTATCTGAAGGCTTCAGGTGCTTCATGGCTTGGGCATCTGTAAGGCAATGATTTTGAAAATCTAAATAAACTCTGTGCTGTGGTATCCAGCATAGCTCTGAGAAAGTAAAACACAAATATTTAGACCTGTGTAAAATTTCAACAATCCAAGTAGGTGTTAGACTGAATCTCAAACTGCTTATGTGGCCTTCAAAACATTGCATTGTCCAGAAGCAGAGGTTTTGTTTTCAAGACTGGTCTGATGTGATTAGGTCTGGGATTTCAACAGGACTAGAAGAGTTTGGTGCTCAGCAGCAGTATGCAAAAATTCAAATAATCTGACAAAATTCGGTGAACAAAAGGTAGTGTTAATTCCCCACTCAAAGACCCTCTTAAAACTGCATTTATTTCAAAAGTTGGCCCTTGGCTTTGAGAGAAAGATGCAACAGAAGATGGGGAAGAGAAGGAATACTGTCACAGAACATATGGGCTTTGCTCTATCAGCCAGTCCCACTTCTGTGGGGAGACCCTCAGATAGAGAGAAATCAGGTGATGCTGGTGGAGTCACCAATGAAAAAGTCTTTGGGATTTTTGGAAGATGTCTTTTCAGGGCATTAAGGGAAATATGGCTGAACAGAAGTGGCACAGGCAAAAGCAACTCTGAGGTAAGCAAAGGGATAGATTCCTACTAGGGAAATAAGGAAAAATGCCCCTTTAACTCCAAGGTGAAGGATAGGCAAGAAATTCTCCTTTTTTTTTTTTCTGCAAGTGCAATTTTAAAAAAATAAATAAATATGATTAAAGCTTAATTTTAAGAATGCCCTCTGTTTTCAAATTCTTGATTGAATTACCCTTTAAAAATTAAATTGTAATCCTTTAGGAGTTATTGATTCAGAAGGAAGAAAATGCCAATAGTACCATTCTGGCCTGAAATGCTGCCCATCAAATTGACATAATACTTTTAATTTGCCTAAATAACTTATAACTTATTCTCATGTCTGGCTTTTCCAGCATTCAGCATCCACTTAGTAAGGCAGAAAGAGAGATGTAGGAACACACATCCTCAGTTGTGCACAGTGACAAATGTACCACTTTGTCACAGTAAAATTCATTGACATCCCTGGCTATGGAGACACCTTAGTGACTGACAATGGGCATAACGGACTCCTCGTGGCATTGCTGTGTGCCACTGGGGTCACCAGTGGCTCAGAAATCCTTTGGGATGTCTCTGGGAGCACTGAAAATCCTTTGTTGAAAGGTGGCTGTAGAGGGCATAGAAAAAAGTTTTCCCTAGTGTAGCCCTGGAAATGTAGAGTATAACAATATTCATAGTATCATTGAACTACAGACTGGTTTGGGTTGGAAAGGATCTCAAAGCCTGTCTAGTTCCAACCCCTGCCATGGGGTGGCAGGTACACTCTCCACTAGCCCAGGTTGGGCAAAACTCCATCCAAGCTGGCCTAGAACACCTGCATGAGCCAAGATGCACAAGAGCAGAGGGGCTTCTACTCCTATTGGTTTCCTACTCATCCACCTATCTCCCACAGCTGAGACCTGCATGATTAAGAATCAGACTCAAAACATTCCTCTCCCTTTCTCCCTTGTTAAATTACACCTCCAGCAACAGTGAAGGCACCACAAAAGAAGAAATAAACCTTCCATTATGTTTTGCAGGAGTGTCAGCTCATTTTTGACTTAAAACACCAACATGACAAAAAAAGTGGGAATGAATAGAGCTACCAAGGTATAAACATGGTCTGTATAATTCCGGCTCCCCATGTGAACAAAAGGTTGCAGCTCTCAAACAGAGGCACTGTTGAGAAAGCACTTGAAAAAAGGGATGAATCAATTAATGCTTTTGATAGTTTGAATATCCCACTAGCTAAAAAACAAGCACTGCTTTAATAGTGAGATAATTCAGTTTACTGAATCCAATTACATGTAATTGGCTTTTTTCCTTCCCTCCCCCCTCACCCCGTTTTTAATTGCTGTTGGAACCAGAGCTCTGATGCACTTGTGCTGGCTCTGCCAGATGTTTCTGTTATTGGTGTTGCAAGGGCATGCTAGGGATCAGAGGACTCAATTAACATCAGAGGTGCAGCCTTCAGCCTGCATGGCCACAAACACATCAGCTACTTGTAACTTTGTAGACCTGGATAAAAAAGTGCTTATGAAACTCAGCCAAAAAAACACTTAACAAAGTTCCCAAAGAGGCAAAATATCAGTTACATTTTCCATTTCTTCTCTGGGCACGCAGGGCTCTTTGCTTTGGTATGATGCTCGTGTTCTGGGACATGAGGCTTTTAATCCATCTCACAGGAAAATGTGCTGTGGCAGCCAAAGGGGCTGGAGACTGGAGGAGCCTAATGAGCTTTGTGGGAGTTTTCTGCTAACATTTGCTTCATATCCAGGACCTCTTCTCTGCAAGATCTTGTGTTTCTTCCTGGAAGCTTGCCATCCTGCCCCTCCCCGGGACTCCAAATCCTCACTGTAGCAGAACTACACTGCCAGTTTGCCACAGACATCATCATCACAAGGAGAGCTCATGCTTGCAAGCTCTTTGGAAATGTTCCACACACTGCTGCTGACTGGCACTGGAAGTGTAAGGATACACCAGTTTGTCCCCAAAAAGCTAGGGGCAAACATTTTGGCCTTTTGGATACACACCCTCTGAGCTCCAGGTATCCCACAGGGTTTCTGCTGCTGGCTCTGGCTCTGGTTCCTTTCATGCACATAACCTCACTTTGAGAACAGCCAGACAAGGTGTGCATCCTTGTTGCTGAGCAGTGCATTTTCTGGGAGATGCTGAGGTGGGACCTCCTGGCCTTGTAAGGGAAGCAGTTCAGAGGGCACATGAACTGCAGCGCTTTCAGGACACTTGCAGAAGCATTTTAGAGATGAATGGTTCCCTTTTTTATTAAAAAACTGCTCTCCAAGTTTTGGGGTTTTTTGTTTGTTTGTTTGGGGTCTTTTTTTGTTTGTTTGTTTTTAATTGAAATGAGGAAGAAGTATTTTCAAGCTAATTTCTTAATAAGATGACCATGTTGATGGAAATATCTCTGTCTTTTATTATTGTGCAACTCTCCTCTCTGTGTCCATTCAAACAACCCCACGTTGAGTGAGTTGTACTGGGATGGGAGGAAGGCAGCAGGCTGGAAATGTGGGGTGCTGTTATTAGCACTGTGGTGATTGACAAGCTGATTTGCACAAGCAGATGTAGCTGGTGAAGTATTGTCAGATGCCCAGGGATGAAAGGTGCTCCAAGCATTCAGAGTGCTGCTGTGGATTAGCATCAGCATCTAGCAGGCAGGGCACAGTCCTGTGTCTTGACTCACAAAATACTAAATTTATGGCTAGACAAACAACTTGGTACAGGAAAGAACATGCTGGAGGATGGGACTGGTGTGGTTGTGATGTTCAAACAAATTAAAACCCTCCCAACCCCCAGCTCTTTTCTATACTTCACTGTTTGGTTTTTTTTTTCTCTCCTTGTCTTGCAGATTCTGAATGCTACATGTTACTGTCACCCCAGGCTCATTATCACTTCGACTATGCAACAGGAAATTTGATTTAATTAGCCACTAATAGAGAGTTAAGGAATTTAGCCCAGGAACTGATGCATCCATGCAGTCATGGGATGTGGGGGGTGTGGGGGTGGAGGGGGTGAGTGGCTAATCTGTATTCATTTCAACCAACTTTGTGCCTGAATTTCTCAATAATGTGAGCTCAGGGGATTTGGAGGGGTAGGAATAACAGCAGTCCACACTCCTGTCCCTCCCAAGGGACACTGTCTTTTGTATCATGCCTAGCAGAAACACTGCTACATCACTTAACTGGTCCATGTCTCACTGTTGGATGCAGAAGGGAGAGGGGGCTCCTTTCTGCAGCATGGCCCTTAATCCATTGCCTCACTAGCACAGTCGTCTACATCTCCTGCCCCAGAGCTGGAGCTCTCTATCTGCTCATAGCTGAAGGTTGGGAAGAGTGATGCCTTCCTGCAACTTTTAGAGATGTTTCTCCTTCTGTGAAAGGGGATCTCAACAGGACAGTCTCAGGGGAAGACAACCCTTCCTTCCTTTGCTTGGGGACTGGCAGAGGGCTGCACAGTTGACCTGGGCCAACAGTCAAGAGGTAAATGCAGTCATTCTGTTTTCCAGGCTTATGATTCTGTGCAGCTCTTCGGAAGCATGAGAAATATGAAGGGGAAAAGAGGATCTGAACCTCTTCAGTCCTCCAAAAGAACTGAGCTTCAGGTCAGTTTGAATGCAGGGGGGAAAGATTGGGTCACTTCCTGTTTAAGTCTAATGGGGTCACCCACTTCTGATCTTTAAGATTTGAGAAGAAATGTGGAACACTGTGAAACAATTGGAAATCCAACTCAAACTCCTCCATTAGTTGTTAAGACAGATGCTTGGCAGGATGAGTACTAGCCATGGGGTTAGAAGCTATAAATACAGTGTCCAAGACCTCCAGGCTGCTTTGCAGTTGAAGGCAGAGTTGCTTTTGTACTAGCTGCAAAGAATTCCTCCAAAGTTATATTCAAAGAAGAAAAAAGTTCCTTTCTTACCTGGGCTGTTAAGAATATTCTTTTCACAGAACATTTCTTTGACATTGTCTGGGTCAGGTGATTTATCCCATGCTCTGTGGTGTGACTGTGTACTGCCTTTTGCACTACCTCTTTTTTCCTGGCCGCACCCACTTTAAATAGGATTTTGTACATGATTAGTGAGAAGCTGCTAAAATGAATGCTGATGGCTTTCCATGTTTATTTCTCTGAAGTGCTAATTCAGGGCAGAGAATCTTAGTTCTCTGAAAAGAGGATGGAAGCAGCTTCTTCTCTGTATATTGGCTCTGCAAATTTTATCTATTATTGTTTGATGGTTTCATCCATAACTTTATTTCAAAGGATTTGCTCTTAAAAATCTGGGAATGTCCATGCAGTCAAGGACAAATACGTGAGTCTTTTCCTTCTCTACATTGCTGTGCTTCTCAGAGGCTCAGAGAAAGACACTGTGACTCTGGACACACAAAGAAGTGTGGTTTGAAGAAGTTACTTAGTCTTTGTTTGGGACTATCTGGACACAACCGTCATGGTCTGAGGAGTGTGATGTTTCACAGTCCTGACCAGCCTGAAGCACCAAGATCTCTTGACTCAGTGACTCCTGAACACCACAGAGACAACGATCTCACTTGGGGCTGTATCTTTTGCAGGAATCAAGCTCTTTGTTCTACTCTGTTTCCTATCTTTAATCCAATTATCCATGCAGTGATGTTGTATTTCCCTAAACACTCCCCTGGCTGTTGAGCTTCCCTAAAAGCATTTTACAGGAGTCCTTACCAAGAGACTTCTAGTGAAACATGTAGACAACAAACAGCAAATGGAAGCCTGTTCCCTACATGCCTGTTGATCTCTGAGCTGGGGCTACAGATCCTTTTCAGAGTCACTGTGAGCATCCTGAAAACCCTGCAGGTCTTCCCTTGGCCTCTTTATCCAATTTCATGCTGCCCACTGCAACCCTCAGGGTACCCAACATGTAGACCTCTCTATACACATCTGTCCAAGGGTCTTAGTGCAGACCTCTTACCACCCGTCAGAGGTAACAAACAATGAGGGAACAGAAATGGTAAGTGACAGCTTTCATTGCTCGCTGGCCTTTCAGCTACTGCTCTCCAGGCTGAGCTCCACATGCCTGGGGGTCTGCAGGAAAGTAACTAGGAACATCATTGTACTGGCAGCAAGCTTAGGTCCACTGGTAAGGGGTCTGCAAATGAGAATGGAACCTGAAATATCACTGAAGATCAGATATTTCCCTCCCATGGACTGGAATGCTTCTTTCTCTTTGGGTTGTTTTTCTTCCTTTCCTTTCCTTTCCTTTCCTTTCCTTTCCTTTCCTTTCCTTTTTTTCTTCTTTTTAAAGCTGTATTTCTACAAGGTGCCTTTCATTCCTTTAATTTAGTAATACACTTTTTAAGATATGACACTGGACCTCATTGTCTTTTGAAGTCTTCAAGGCAGAGATTATTATGTCACAGTGTATAAATGCAGATAGCATCTGCCACAAAATGTCTTTGATCAAGGCCAGGCCTTCATATACTACCATGTAATGACACTTATAATAACAGTATAGCATACAAGATTAGAGACTGTTCAGATCTAGAATCTGGATTTGGCCATTCATCCACAGCTCCTCAGGACAGGACAGAGCTGACCCGAGCCACATGTCTTCACAGAGATGCTTAGGGAGCAAGAAGACCAAAGGTTCCTGTGCTTGTATGGCAATACCCACAGCAGAGAGCAGCTGAGTAGCCACCACCACCTCCCTGCCCACAGAGCCACACACCTCCATCCACTCATTGCTCATCCCTCATCCATAATATTTACACTGCAGTCTGGCACACCCGCTGCTGGGGAGCTCGCCAAAAGAAAACAGTTAAAAGAAACTGAAATGGGCAGCAGATTTTTTTCTCTGTTTTGTTTTGCTGCTTTTTTTTTTTTTTTTTTTTGTTTTGTTTTTTTTTTTTTTTTTTTTGGTGTTTTGTTTTGTTTTGCGTCTTGCGGTTTCGCTGAGGAGGATGAAGCATGCTACGAGCTCTGCAGAGCCCTGGGTGGCAGCAGAGCCTTGCAACTTCCCAGGGCAGATTCAGCGCTTGTGATGATTCTCTGCAGCACCCTGTGAGTGGTGAGGCTCAGTTGTCATATTTGTGGATAGCACTGACTGCTCATTGTGGCAGATTATGTTAGATTGGGGATGTGGTTTACTGGGTAACGCTGTACAGGCCACATCAAAACGTTGTGCATCTGTCTGTTCACCCCTACATCACAACCAGCCTCTACCAAGAATGGGACAGGCCAGAAAATAGATTTCCTGACCCATGGAAAATTCTTCTCTTTCCCCTCCAAAATAGGGAAACTAATCTCCTTGGAATAATCAACTCCTCTGAAAAGTTCCAGGAAATTTAACACAAACTAATTTCAGGTGTGCTTGATTTTTTTAATTTTTTTTTTTATTTTCCAGAAGTTAACTGCAGTTGTGAACAGCTTCATCTGAAAATAAGTGAATTGAAGCAATTTCCAGACCCAAATAGACAAAGCCCCATGTGACAGTCTCAACTGAATGCCTCAGAGCAGGAGGGAGCAGATGACCTCTTGCCACCCTTTCCCACCGGATTACCCCATCCTTCCACCACAAGGACATTTTGACATGACCGCGAAGGCAGCACCGTTTTCTGCGAGCAAAGGACACAGCATTTTCTGCAATTTGGGTCCCTGGTAAGAGGCACCCAAACCACCTAAGTGTTTTTAATGTCTTCAGGATTTATTTTTTCTGCCAGTACATCTTCTGTCCCCCGCTATAACCTGCAGTGTTTACACTGTCATGCTGAGGCAGCGCTTGGCACCCGAGCTCCCAGAGCGTGAGCACTGCTGCTACGCCTCGAATATCAACCTGGGCTAGCGAAGGAGTCCCTGCCCATGGCAGGGGGTTGGAACTAGATGGTCTTTGAGGTCCCTTCCAACCCTGGATTCCATCCTGGTCCCTTCCACCCTGGGTCTCTGTGAGTCTATCTTGTCCAGCCAAAGCCTTTTGGCCTCTTTCTCTTAATTGGGTCCGTCAGGAAAACGCTCATCCCTCCAACCCTTCTGTTGATCATTATTACCAGAATCAACAGAATTAATTAATGAATTAAAACAGCCCAGAGGCCTTCAGAAGCGACAGCCTGCTTCTCTCCCTTGTGCTGTGACACGGCAGCGACCCATCCGTCCCCCGGGCTCTGTCACAGGGCCGCAGCGCCTCTGAGGCGGCGGCAGTGCCTGCTGCGAGGAGCCGCCTGACGGCCCGGCGCCCGCCAGAACCGATTCCCGCGGCCCGTGTTGCGCTGGGAGCGGCTGGAGCCGCGGCTCGCCGGGACAGGGACACCCGTGGGGGAACCCAACCGCAGCCTGAGGGGACCCCACGCGGGCGCAGGGACGCCCCCGAGGGTCCGCGGCCTGCAGTGACCCAGGAGCAGCCCCGTCCCCTGGACCGAGGGACACACGCTGGAGCAGGGACGCCCCCGAGGGCCTGCGGCCGGCCTGCAGTGACTCACACCGGAGCAGCCCCGTCCCGTGGACCGAGGGACACACGCTGGAGCAGGGACTCTCCCGAGGGCCCGCGGCCTGCACCGACCCACACCGGAGCACCCCCGTCCCCTGGACCGAGGGACACACGCTGGAGCAGGGACTCTCCCGAGGGCCCGCGGCCTGCCGCGACCCACACCGGACCAGCCCCATCCCGTGGACCGAGGGACACACGCTGGAGCAGGGACTCTCCCGAGGGCCCGCGGCCTGCCGCGACCCACACCGGACCAGCCCCATCCCGTGGACCGAGGGACACACGCTGGAGCAGGGACGCCCCCGAGGGCTGCTGAGAGAACACGGTAAGGTGCCCGGAGCGGCGGGGAGGGAAGGCCAGGCCTCGGCGCGGCTCTAGGCCCCGAGAAGGGCCGGCTGCAGGGCAGGGGGAGGTGAGGCTGGAAGGGGGCAGGAGAGCTCCATGAGTACAGCTCAGCCTGGGTAGGGGGGAAAGTTGCTCCCTTAAGCCTTTGGTTGTGTATGTCCTCTTGGCATGAGTCACCAGAATTCGGTGCTACTTGGCAATAAATTAGATTAACAATTCCTCCAGTCGAGACTGTTTTGCCAGCGACACCTCCTTCACCTGGCCGCTCCCAGGGACATTTGTTTTATTTTTCCAACGAATAACCATCACCACGGGAAGGTCATTTCCTCAGCTGGGCGTGAGGACCCCACTGATGACGGTGTAGCAGTGGGGATTAGCTCTCCATGAAGCCGTGGTGCTTGCATGGCATCGGCGATAGGTTAGCAGGGATGGCAAGAAAGCTGAGCTAAGATGGTGAGCTGGGTGGTGGAAAGGAGGGAATGGCAGGGGAAGGATGGGGACAGGGTATCCATTGCCGTGCAAAGAGCAGAAACCTCAGTTTTGGTTGGAAAAGCGTCGCTTTTGAAGGATAGACGCCATAATCTACAATTTGGTGCCAGTGTAATGGGAAAATACACCCTGAGGGTGAAGTTAGTGCCTGGCCTTGCTGGTGTTGCCTCTGCGGTTCCCCTGCTTGAGGAGGGACACTGCTGCAATCCGGCTGGGGGCCACTAGATGGGTCCCAACAGCCGTGGAAACTCGGGGCATGGCCTCTCTTGGGTGGGCACCCAGCGGGTGGGTGCTGCAGGGCAGGGGCAGCAGGGAGGAGAGCACACAGGGGCTCGGTGTGTAAAAGCACAAGAGGAACTGGAAATCCTCAGTGGCTCTGTTGGGATTTCCTTTATGGAGGTTTTTCTAATTGCTTTGAAACCACTGGTGACTGGTGCTCCCCCTTTCATGGAGTGAAATGGGGGCTCTGAGCAGGGTCAGGTCCCGTGTGTGGCCAGTTTTCATTGGGGTCTGTGGCCATGAGGCTTTGTTTGCAGAGTTGTCATTCCTGACAGAGGCTTTTCTGTTGGGTTAAATCCAAAGGGCTCAATGTTCAGTGTGAAAACGCTGTCCCTACTAGGCAGCTGGTCCGTAATACTGTCTGTGGCCTCTGTTCATGCTTGAAATCTGTCTGTGAGTGAGATCCTGCCCATCTCTCTGCTCTCATCCTTGCTCCTGAAACAGCTGTGTTACTGACTGCTCCGTGGGGATATTTGGGTTCCCATGTCAATCCAACTCACTTGGTCTGTTTACACTCAGCAAGGTATTTGAGTTTACTCCTTGAGTCACCTTCTGTAGGCAGAGGAAATGTGAGCACTGAAACGTCAGCGCTGCAGTCTGAAGTCACATATGACCTTAAGTAAAAGGTGTAAATAGCCTCTCTGCCCACTCCTTGTGTCAACAGCAACAGAAACCAAGGCTCCCACTCTGTGGAAGTATTAAAAACCTCTCAAAACCCCAGGCCTGTGAGAAACAGACCTGAGAAACAGACTTCTCCCTCTGTTTCTATGTTTCTAAGCCCTCTGGGTGTTCTGGCACTTGTCCTGCTGTCTTTGCCATTTAGGGAGCAAAATGCTGCCTGTGGACCCCTCTATTTTGCCTTGGAAAGCAGGCCAAAAACACAGCCCCTGTGTGCCAGGTCCTGAGCAAACATGAGATGTACCTCTGTGGAATTAGAGGTTTGGCTGACGCATTTGTTGTGTTTGAGCTCACTTTTATTCAGAGTTTGAAGAGCTGTGTGGCCATAGCAGCCTCTCTGAGCCACCTGAGACCCTGGGATAGGTAACAATGAGAAATCCATGGTGAAGCACGTCTCTTGCTGTTGGCTTGAGAATTAAAGGTAATCTAAAGGTAGATAAAAGCTAGAGTGGTTCTGTCTGTGCTCGTGCTGCAGTGACCACAGGGCAAGGCTATCCCTGGCTCTAGGAATTGTTTCTTGAGATGCTGTTTTCCTCCATCCCTCCTCCTCTGCTGTCTTTCACTCCTCTCTTGGCATCGCTCATGACCTCTGTTCTCCAAATTTCTCCAATTTGGGTGGTATTTCTCAGGTGTAGGAGTGACCCCAAAGCCCTTTTCCAGGGGAATCAGGTCAGCAAGGAAGGACTTGTCCCCAACATTCGTGGTTCTGCTCTTCCTTTCTCAGTGCCCCACAGCCCTGGTCAATGTGCAGTCTGATAATGGGAAGAGCCCCATCTGCTTTTGCTGTTAAGTCTGAATGAGAGTTGTGTTCACTGCTTGTTTAATTATGCCTGAATAAGAAATCTCCTTGGGACCATTTTGTGAAGGACACTTTACAAATGTTTTGTATTATTATTGTAATAATTTGGTGGGAGTTACACATGCGTGGAGAGAAGAACAGACCTGAGCAGTGCCAGCTTGCAGGTTTTGGAGGGTTGCCAGTTGCTGCCATGAAAAATGGAGAGGGTATGTTGCTCTCCAGAGCTGTAGTTTCACCTAGTGTGGGGCCTTTATTGTGTCTCCATGATGCCTGTGGTTTTGTTTGGGATGCTCTTCATTCCACATCACAGCCCAGGTGTCCCTGGATAGCACCACTTCCAGTCTGGGGAATGATGGAGATGACTTGTGGTTTGCTTCCCATTACAAGTCATGATACCAGTGTTCAGGTGGGTGCTTGGGCTCTCCATGCAGCAAGAGGAGTGTGAACACTCTGTCAGCTCATGTTAGCAGCATTCAGCACTCACTTCTCTCCTTTATTTGTGATTTTGAATGTCTACATGGAGAGCCCCACTGAGGGCTAATAAGTGTGAAGTACCATAGCAGGTATTTAGAAATTGGGAAAACGTAAAGATGGAGAAAATACCCTCAGCAGGAAAAGTCTGGAGGCTGTGATACCAGCAGGGGAGCCGTCATACCTGCTTGCCCCACTCCTTTTTAAGGGTAGAGTTAGAGGGTGGGTGCTCATTGAGATGAACCCTTGGTCTCAACCAGTACTACCATTTCTGTGGTCTTCTGTTACCTGCCACTGGGGCACATGGCACTTACTAAAGGTGTCAGAGAAACTGCAATAAACAAATGTTCATAGGAGGAGAGCTGTCTTGCAGAGACAGTTTTCATGTAGGAGAGATTTCTCGATGATGGGATGCTTTGAAGTTGTCCAGTGGTGCTTGGTCAGACACCCTTAACCTGTTGTAGTGTTTGAAGAAGAAAGGTCTCAGCAGTCCACTATGGAAGAGGTGTTGCATCAGCACCCTCCCTGGTCTGGAATTGAGTCTCCATGTGAGGGTCTCTCCTGGCCCGTGGCACCCAGGGGAGCTGCATGTAAGTGGGAAATGAACTGTCTTTACAGACAATCCAAGCAGAATGACCTCAGGGACAAAGTCTTGAAAAATAGATATTTAGGGGTTACTGTTAGTTTTGGTGCAAGGAAAGACAATAGTTTTACTCCCTTAAAACTTTATTTAATGCAGATTGAAACATTTTGCTCTGTTCTGCCAGTTTTTCCCTCTCAACATTTTCTACAGTAATTGTAAAGGCAGTATCTAAGTAAAAATGCAGTAAAAATAGGAAAATATTATTTCCAAGATTTCTCTAAGTATTTTGGTTGGGGTTTTTTGGGGCTTGTTTGTTTTTTAATAAACAGCCTAGTAAGTTTTTGTGAAGCACACCAGGGTCACCAGGTACTTCATCTGATTCACAGTAAGGCAGCGGCTATAAATAATGTTAACAGCATTGTAGCATTGACCAGTAAAGCTTGAAAGCAGTGTTAAGATATCAAATAAAAGAATGAGTTGAACTGAGTTAGCATGTCTAGGGGGTTCCACAAAAGAGTCATGTCAGCATTTTGTCCCATGTTCCCCCCATGTAGAGGAAACAAATATTGAGATTTTTCTTAGTTCTGTCAGGGAACAGAAAGCTGGACTGGGACAGAGGTAAGAACAATTTCTTTGAAGCATTCTACTGCTTTTCTCTGAAGTGTTTCTGAGGAAGAGCATCTCCTGAAACACTTGGATTCCTGCTGCAGATTAGAAGTACATGGAGATGGAGGATAAAAGGGGCGTTAGCAATTAGCTCTGGTGATAAGTTTAGCTGCTAGAAAAGTTGTACTAGTGAAGAAGAACTATTAATTGAAATCCCCAGTTAATATAGAACTGTCAATAATGAATGCATAATGGAGAAAGTCCATTTAATTTTTAATTATCACCAGCTCCATCCAAACAAATACAGCGTGTTAAATCTCCCTGTCACCTTCACCCATGCAAGGGGTGTTTGATGGAAGTCTTCATTAACCCCAGGTCTGCTCATGGCATCCTGCCAGGCCATTAGCTAGTTAGTTACAATAGCAGTGACTGGCACTTGGCAAGAAAAAGCCCAGGGTGGCTGTTGCCAGGTCCAGTACGTGGCAGGAATTAACTCTGTGGGATCACTGCAGGAACAGGCTGAAATCCCTTGGCTGAGCTTTCTCACATGGTGGGGTCTGGAGCTCCTGATGGGTCTGATGCAGGTTGGGGTACTTGGGGGTTAATGTAGTAGACAGTCTGGATCAAGTCACAATTCCCAGCTGAAATCACTGTTGGTTCGGGGGTCTCCTCTGTAGGATGCCCTCCAGGGCAGGCATGGCAGGGCAGCCAAAGAAGTGAAAGCACAGTTTGTCTTCTATAAATTGAAGAGTGTGGATATGCATATTTTCAGGCTTGAGTAATGGGATATGGGTTGAATGAAGTGCTTCAGTCTTGAGTGGAGTGGCCTGAACAAATTTAGACCAGTGCTTGGTCTCTGCATGTACCATGTTTAATGAATCCATTTAGGATTTGACCAGGAATGTTAATATGAAAGCAAATTTGAGGAGAAAATCCCATGGGCTTTTGGTGAATCAGAGCTGGCCTAGGATTTCCATCTCTTCCAAAGCACAAATTCTCCAGCCAGCCAGTGCTTACTGGCCACACTAACTCAGATGGAATAATAATCAGCACCGTGGGAGGGTGAATTGTGCATTTCTGGTAATACAAATTGGAGCTGAATCTCCTAATTTTGGTAGTATTAACAATGTGAATCTAATAGGAGCTGTGTCAAAGTCAGTCTGTGCTTCTCCGTTGGAAGTGTGAATAGAGGCAAGCAAGGAGTCCTGACTTCACAGGAGCACTGACTCATGGAGAGTTGGCAGAACTTTATGCTTGGGATGGGTGTGAGGGAAGGGTTTATGGCTCTGAAAAGTCACCTTCTCTTAACACTTGTCCCAAATGTGTCCCAAGACTTACTATTTTTAGAGTCTTGCTCTCAGATGAGTTTGCCTAGGGACAGCCTTCTGGGGATTCAATTAAACTCCAGAATAAAATAAACACTGTCCCTTAGCAAGGGCTTGAATGCTAAGCAGAGTCATTATTTGAACAAAGTAGGGTTGTAAGTTTCATTGTTTAAATGCCCTCTATTTTCATCAGCTAGGGGTCAGAGACAAGTGAAGATGGGAAAACCCTGTTCATTAACTCAGCTCATCCACTCCAGTAGCCTTTCCACTGCTGCTCTGAAGTGATCAAAACACCTTAAGGGCATTTCCTTTGGAAACAGTTCTCCCTTTTAGTGACAGTTTGAAGTCACTGAAACAGCTCCTGTTGTTTTTGAACTGAGAAGCCAGCAGTGTTGGCATGGGCAGTGTGGTGACATGGAGACCTGGCCTGCAGTGCCACCTGACTGTTGAGTCACCTTAGGCAAGCTTGTGTCTGTTTTTTATTTTTTATATTTGTCAGTAATTAAATTATTCTTGTTTGGTGCAAGTCACTCTGTGGGTTAGATGCTTTTATCAAGATTGGTGTTCTTGGCTTTTCCCAGAGAAGGAAGTGGTTGTCTCGATGTGTGAGCTGCTCCAAAAGTGGAGGAGTTGGCTGATGGAACTGGGGGTGTTTAGTCTGGAGAAGGAGAGGATGAGGGGAAACCTAATTGCTTTACAACTACCTGAAAGGAGGTTGTGAAGAGACAGGGGCTGACCTTTGTTCTTTAGTGACAGGTGATAGAACAAGAGGAAAGTTAGACCAGTGGAGCTTTAAGTTGGGTATTAGGAAAAGCTTCTTCCCAGAGAGGGTTGTCAGGCGTTGGAACAGGCTGCCCAGGGAGGGGGTGGAGTCTCCATCCCTGGAGGGATTGGAAAGGTGGGGCTGAGGGACATGGTTTAATACTGGATGGCAGGTTAGGGTGCTGGTTGGACTTGAACTAATGGGTCCCTTTCAACCAAGACAATTCTATGATTCTATGAATCCCAAAACTCACGTCTCACTTTGGTCACTTGGTCACATTATGTCACTTTGGACATACTGTGTTTGGAGCACCAGAGTTGAGCTTTGGGGAACAATAAATTCCCTAAGGTGTGTTTCACAGGGTGCAGCTCAGTGCAGCTGCAACTTATGTGAAATCCTTTCAGAATCTTACCAAAAACTGTGATCAGGTGCAAATTCCAGATGATTCACATTCACCTGGAGCTGGGTTTGCAGCTGCTCAGTAGGTGCTAATAGAGGCCAAGCACACCTGTCACTCTTGAAGACTTGTGTGAGCACTGTAAACTGGAGTGCAGCTTGCAGGACATGTGGAGTCATCTTTCTGTTCTGCTGAGCACTGGGAGGCTCCACATGGGTGCTGTGTCCAGTTGGGAGCACTGGACTTCACAAGTGATGGAGACACATTAACTGAGGCTGCAGAGGAGACTGAAAAAGAGATCAAGAGGTCTGGAAAACTGTGGCCAGCAGGATGGATGGAAATACTAGGGTTGGTAACTAGGTGATAAGAGCCTTAACAGGCAAAAGGCAGGTGCAAAAGGGGAAATGTTGCCTTCTTCACATCTGCTGCAGGTAGGATAGTCACAGTCTGCAACAAGAAAGATCCAAGTGAAATATAAAGCAAACTTTTGTGGGAGCAGTGATAAAAGCCCTAGGAAAAGGAGTGAGTAAACACCTCCCTGGCTGTACATGTCCATACACACACTGCCTTTGCACTCCAAAATACATGTGTACAAATGATGATTCTAGAAAGCAGGGGTCTGTCAGTAGATGTCTCCCCGTCAGGTTCTTCTAGGTGACTTGCCTCATTAATTATAATCCTTATTGTAATAGTGTAACTGGTTTAGAACAGATTTTCTTAGGATCCAATTCACACTATGCAGTCAAGTTGCAATCTTGGCAGCTCTCTTCTTTTTGAGATGCTATTTTTTATTTATATCTCTCAGTCTGAAAGAAGCTAAAATAAAAATTGCCAGGATTTTTAAATCCAGTTTGGTGTCTCCTGCTGCTGTAATTACACAAAACCTGGGGTCCATCTATTCCTTTAGCTGACAGCTAATCCCTCCTCACTGTTGAAACAAAAGCATCTCAGGAAGTTTTGGAGTGAGAGAAGCATCATCAGTGTTTAAGTGAGAAGTCCCCAAAATGGAGTGGTACAAAGGAAGTGTGAACTTTGCTCTCTTCTTGGGCAAACTGCCCTGTTTTGCACTGGGGTCAGTTAAAATCAGTGTTTTCAAGGGGGGGTTGAATTTTGGAAAATAATGCACTGGAAGGATTTTTTGGGTCTGGCCCCAGCCTGTACAAACTGAGCTCTTGAGCCTAGATTGTCTAATAAACTGCTGTTTCAGCTTGTGGGAGAGCTGGACCCTAAATACTTGTTTCCTTCTTTGAGGAAAGAGGCAGGGGTGGGTCAGAGGGTGATTTTAGCATCTGGGCAGGGGTGGAACTAAGCAGGCACTGGGACTGTCCATGTGGGATTTTCAGTTCTTCCATTCCCCTCCCCTTTTGCCACACACTCAATCCATCAAGACAAGTGTATTTCTTTTTCATAGACATTTTATTGTTCTGAATTGACCCCACTTCTGTCATGGCTTGGTTTATGAAATTGCAACATCTTCTGTAGAGTTTAAACATCCTTTCCTAGTGCTGTTGAGGGTTTTTTGGTGGGGTTTTTGGGGGTGGTTTTTTTTGTTTGTTTGTTTGTTTAATTACTCCCAGTGTGCTGGAGCTGCTGCAGAGCTGAGCAGAAGCAGGGATGGGTGGAGAGGTGATGCACTGGTGTAGACAGCTTTCAATGTTCATTTGGGATACCTGCAGCAGTCTTGGTTTATATTCTAGGGGTATCACCTTTCTGTGTGCTTGGTGATATTCTAGGGGTTTTCTAGACGTCTGAGGGACACAGAATGTCTTGGATGTACCATGCATAGAACTAAATCCAACACTAAATAATGGATCACATTTTTCCCTCTTCTGTTGCATTATTAACTTTCTGCTGCCCAGAAATTGCTAGTGTTTTCCCTTTTAAACCAAGAATTTTGGGACCCTTCATGAATTAATTCAGGGGGTACCTTATGGCCTTATGTCAGTTCTAATGCAATTCAAGGCAAGATTTCCAGCAGTGCAGAGAGTGGAGAGGAGCTGACAGCCCAGCAGCCTGCCACACCTTCAGTGAGATGCTGCACTCTTGTCCTCTAAACACATGTTGGCACTTAGGGATAAATCTGGAAGAAGCATCTTCCTGTTGTGAAAACACAGCCTCACTCACTCCTTCCCCACTTGAGCTGCTTCGCTGTTGGCGTGAAGGAAGCTCTGGCCCGTGCACCCAGACTGCTGCATCTGTCCCAGGGTGTAGCCTGGCCTGAGACCAGTGTCCTGCTTCCCTCACCAGTGGAATGAGTTCACCACACCTTGCTAGTTCTCAAGGATTGGACATGTGCTTAGCATGGTAGGCTGGAGCAAAACCCAAAGGGTTTGAAAACCCCAAGTTTGGTGGCATTAGTGTGCCCACTGGTGTGCAGACTTTCACGGGCAGGAGAGAGCACTTGGTTTTGTGGTGGAACGCATCTCACTGCCTTGGTGACTAAAAGACAAATACCATTCTGTCCAGACCCTTCTTATATTCAGTGGAGAGAAAGTCCTCAAGGGTGATCCTCACTGGACCTGGCTTAGCAGCCTGTTTTGGGAAATGATGACTCACTTTCCCCTGGCTATCAGAGGAGAGTAGGCTGAGTTGATCAGCCTTAGCCATCTGACCTTCTGAGCCCCTACTTGCCTTTCCAAAGAGCAGGAAGGCTTTACTTCCAGGCAGAGACCCACCCTGGGGCTGAAGGTGTCAGCCTCCACTGGCAGTTTACTGCAAGATCCATCACTCTCCATGTGAAATATAACATGTTTCCCAACTTACTGGGAATTTAAATGCAGTGGAAAGTTTCATCTCTCTCTGCCTCCTTCGTTCCTTACCTCTCCTTTGCCAGAAGCAGGCTGTTAGCTGAGACCCCTGCAGATCTCCAACGGGTTTGTTCAGTCACAAACTGACACAGTCACTGTTTGACTCTGGAGCAAAGGTACAGGAGTGAATTTGCAGGTTTTATGCTATTAATTTTCTCCAAGCCTACTCAAGGAGTTAAGAGTTTGATAGATGACTCCTCTCCTTGTCCCTGGAGTGCAGAGATCTGCTACGTTTCTGTACACAGCTTTTGTTACTGTTGTGTGTCCAGTACAGAAATGCTCCCCTGTACAGCAACAGGCTTGCAGGAGAGCACAGAGAGGAGGGTGATGGGGAAGTGTGGTGAAGACAGGGCAGGCAGCAGGGGTGGCCATGGGTGCCAGGAGCTGGAAACGCAGTCTCAGAGCACAGCCCAACTCGGGTTGTGCTTTTGGACATGGAAGGGAAATATTTTGTGCCAAGAGGTGCCTGGGCTGGGCTGTGGGTACCCTGTGTCTAGCCCCAGCACTTCATCATAGTCATTTTCCTGCCCTTTTCCCCATCTTTTGATTGAAGTGTCTGAATATTACAGCACTGCAGAAAATAATCAAGGGAGAAGAGACTCTTGAGCCCCCCTGGAAGTGTAAGGGCAGAAGATCTCACCATACAAACCCAGTACTGGAGACAACACAGACCTGAGCCCATGCTGACTGTGTCTGTCCATGTACAGAACCCAAAGAAGGAGAACAAATAAATGAAATATGCTTTAAAGACTGGATTGGAGTTAATTTGATCACTGTGGGTGCAACAGTTGATTCCCTACCAAAAGGGTGCTGTGTGTACCCCCTTCCTTGCACAGCCACCCACTTGAGTCAGGAAGTGCTGGGCTGGGGTGGTGTGTTGGAGCTCACAGTGCCAGAGCAGGGGCTAGATTTCACTAGTGTTAGGTGCCATTTGATGTCTTCTCTGTCTGTCTGAAGGTGCAGGTATGGTTTGCTTCTGCCAGACAGTGAACAAAGATCAGAATGAGGCTTGAATCCCTGCTCTGCAGCGTGTCCTCTGTTTCTGCCTCTCTTAAATGGAGATAATTAGCCTTTCCTGCTTCCATAAAGCGCACAGAAATAACATAAAAGCAAAGCTCCATTTTCAAATTAAATGCTATTATTAACATCTAGTGTTTGATGGATGATTATGGTGTTACAACAACATAAATACTTCTCTGGGGGCATTTGGCCAGTGATGTCCTAGGATGCTTTGCAGTTCCAACGTGATTAAACATGAAATTCTATTACACATCTCTGAAGAGATCCAAACCATTGAATAACAATTGGAAGGAGATTCTGCCAACTGTGAGACATAAATACTGACAGTTCTAGCTACAAATGTTTCCAATTGTATTTTATTTTACTTTTTGGTAGGACAAACTTATAAATTAGAAGGATGTGCTTCAAGAATAGCCTGGGAACATAAAAAGAAGGTAAATGATAAAGAAGTTCCAGAGCTGGATTATTACAGCACTATAGTGTAGGCAAGCAGAAGCTTTTTAAAAATCAATAAGAAATGTCACTGGCAACCAGTGTGGATTTCAGTGCCAGGTAGGCAGATCAAAGGAGCTGAGAAAAGTATTGCAAGAGTTTGAAAGAAATGTGGATGTGTAGAAATAACATCTGTGAACAGTGATTTTTCTTGGTGCCTGGAACAGCAAGGTGTAAGGCATTGGCTGTGGAAATGGCTTTTTGTATCCTGCCGTTGGTCAGACTGAGTTTGGCTTCCTCACAGCTTCCTCATTCCCAGGCACCAACATTCAGCTCAAAGAATCCTAAGCAAATGAGAGGCCAACAGCCATTTGATTTCAGTAGGGGATGGTTGCTGGAATTCCTGTGCAGAAACCAAATTTCCTAAAATCCTGCACGGCACGATACATAAGCAGCAGTCTGGAAATCACAGAGCTGGTAGGGGTAAAGAGGATGAGAGCTTGATAGCCTGAATTCAAAGAGCTCTGACTTCTTTAAAGCTATGTTTCTTGCAAATTAGTCCATAGGTGATCCATACCCTTCACTAACCCTGACAAAAATCAGAGAAAGTGTGGCTGTTGGGATGGAAGTTTTGCAGAATCAGGACAGGAAGGCAGTCACAGAAGTAGGAAGCAAATAAGAAGCAGGGGAGGGAAATTTAGAAGCAGGGAAGCTATGTTATTTGTGTCTGAGATCTGCTATGCATGTATGCTGTGTATTTATGTATGTATTATATTTATTTATAATTCTGTTCCAGGCAATCCCTAGTTTATAAGCATGCAGATAGGGCAAGCTTTTGCATTGCTCCAGTAATAGCAGAGGTAGCAGAGCAGCCTGTGGTCCAGCTGTGGTGGGGGTGTTAATGTGACCTCTGCCTGGCATCAGGCCACCCTGAGTGACAGCATAGGGATGGCTGGCTGAGCTCAGGGACTGGCCAGGTATTACCCTGGAAGCAGCCTTCCTCTTCTCATGATAAATCTCTTTTGTTTATTTCTCTAATTAGGCTCAGGAGCCTTCATAAAGAGGGAAAAAACTGTCTGCTAAGACTGGGTAAGAGGAGTTATTTCATATTCCCAGAGCTGGGATGAGACTAAAACTCTTTATGAGATTTTGATGCCTTGTGCTCATTTCCAGGAAGGCCCCCTAGACATTATAAGCACGGCTTTGGTTGTTTTTATCACACGTGGCAGCAAAGTTAAATATATAATGAGATGATTTAAATGCCTCAGATTTTTAGGAAGTTTGAAATTTAGATCAGGGTACAGATTTAAATGGAATTTTAGCAGTGGTGGGAAATGTTCAGATTTTTTTTTTTCCCCCTGGTCATTTCTCATCTTTATGCAACTCTGTTCTTGCATCAATCCAGACTAGGAAACAAATGTCAATAAGGAATCATTTCCTCTTGAGATTTCTGCCCCATTTTTAGAGAGGTGCAAAATCTCTGTTGGTTGATTAAGCAGCCAAACACTGGCTGGTTTGCAGGGAATCATTACAGATTCATCCAATTGGTAAAGCTGCTTATTTCAGTATTTTCCAAAATTATCTGTTTCCTGTTTGCTTTATAAAATCAAGGCCTCTAACAGAAATTTTCAAATGAAAACACTGTTGAAACAGAACCTACACCTTTACAGTAAATACCCAGTTATGAACTGTATCTGTCTTCAGAAAGTGATTAAGAAAACAGAACAAACCTTTAAAACTGTAACATAAAGCCCTGAAAATTAAAGATTCCACAGAGCTTTAACTGTAAACAACCAGTGCAGTATGTTGTGATGTAAATTTTCATTGAACATTGGAATTATTCTCTGAAAGTCCAAGCACTGGGTTTTTTTTGTCCTTAAAAATTACAGATCACCTTTGTCAGCAAGGATCTCCCAGATGGATTTACCTGTCACTATTAAAAGAAGATCTCTTTGACCAAAACCAGTGCTGTTTAAGTCAGAGATATGTTTTCTGTTACCTTTGCAATGCTGCTGGTTACAAGTGCAGCCATGAAAAATGCCATGGAGGAATGACACATGCTCGATTCTGCTTCAACACCGACTTGCATCCTATCAGAAAGACAAGTTGTAGCAGGGACACAGGCAGCACACCTCAGTTTCCTAATCTGCAGCATGATCATAAGGGTAATGCCTTTTTTTTTCTGAGCTGAGCAATAATGGCTAAATATTATGAGTGTGCTTTTATTTCTGTAGAGCTGTAATCAGACTGGATTAGGGGTGAGCAAGCTCATCCCACGATGCAGCTGCCAGCAGCAGGGTTATGCTCATTTTCCATGGGACTGCTTATGGTCTGATGAGGTATATGCCCAGGATAGAACTTTAACCATACCAGGGATGGTATAGATACTTTGTGTCTCTCTTGGTACAACTGGTGTGGTTGTCATTGTAAAAATGTCCTGGAAACATTCTGAAGTGAAATCCTGGCTCCTGGAAGTCAGTGAGAGATTTGCTGTTTACTCCCAGTGCAAGCAGGAATTCTCCTGAGTCCCTCAAGGTGCATGATTTGATAATTTAAAAGCCATCTAGTGTTAGAGTGGAATTCATCCTTCTGTTGGGGGTAAAATCTCATGATTTTAGGAGGGAAGAGGAAGAATCATCTCTTACAGTTTACAGCTGAAGCCAAGAATTGGTAGGAAGCATTTTATTTTCTTTAATGACTCGTTACAGATGCAGTTCACACAGTCTTTGGCTTCAGGAAATTAACCTCTGTGTGCACAAGCAGCACAGACTGGAGCTCTCCAGCAGTTCCCTTAGTCTTAGTCCTTTCCACAGCCATCTAGTTCCTTGACTTCAAAGTTGCTTGTTTATTTGGGTTGGCTCTTGCATTGGCATTTCCTTTGTAAGTAGCTGCACAAGGGAAAGAGCAGCCAGCCTCTGGCCTGGCATTGCTGTGATTGAGAAAACGTCACTAAGTCCCTTTGTTGAGCCTGGAGAAGAGGAGGCTGAGGGGAGACCTCCTGGCGCTCTGGGGCTTCCTGCCGAGGGCAGCGAAGGGGCAGGCGCCGATCTCCTCTCTGTGGGGACCAGGGACAGAAGCCGAGGGAACGGCATGAAGCTGCGCCAGGGGAGGGTCAGGCTGGGGGTCAGGAAGAGGCTCTGTCCTGAGAGGGGGGTCGGGCACTGGCACAGGCTCCCCAGGGAAGTGGTCCCAGCCCCCAGCTGGGCTGAGCTCAAGCAGCGTCTGGACGATGCGCTCAGTGCCCTGCTCTGACCTGGCTGCTCCTGTGTGGAGCCAGGAGTGGGACTGAGGATCCTCGTGGGTCCCTTCCAGCTCAGGAGATTATGGAATTCTATGACATGTCTTGATTATATACTCCTGTGGGAACAGAGGAGCGACACTTATGTGTGCATATGTGTTTGTACATGTTTATAGATTGTCACACACTGATAATCATGTGTCTGCACAGTTTTGTGTGCACACAGAAACCTCGAGCCAGCATTTAGCAATGCAAAGAGCTGTTGTCACCTGTGTCAGGTGAGGTGTTTGCATGACACGGGTGAAACCACCTCAGCACTGAAACAGTTTTAGATTCAAAATTCTCTCATGTTAGTTTTTCTCCTGTCTGCAGTTAATTGTGCTGGGTCATTTATTAATACTTGTATTTTGCCATTGCTGAGAACCTATTGGAGAACCATGTTTTACTGTGTCTGATGCCCTCTGAAACAAATTGCAATTTCCTCACAACAACTTGCAATCTAATTACACCAGAGGGTAAACTGAGGCAGAGGACCAGCCTGGTCCTACCTCATCCAGCAGATGAGAAGCAGGGTTAGAAACTGTATCCTTTCATGTGGAAGCTTGTTCTGCCTCTGCCCAGTGTAGTCTCCACTCCTTAAAATGTCCTGTCTGTAGGATTAATGGCCACTTTTTGGCTCATGGACATGGATGCAGTAAAGTTCTTCCAGTAGTTTATATCCAGGAGCTTTAAATGCTGCTTTAAGTCAGGAGATAGATCTCCAGTAGAGATGAAATTAAATCAGGAATTAATTGTCCCACTGAAAATAAGCCACAAGTTCTTTATTTTGGGAAGGATTTTGATTAAGAAAATAGCACACATTCTCATCACTTTTCTTATTCTGGGGACCATGCAGCCTATTTGCAATTAAATTGAGTCTAGTTACCCTCCAAAGTGAAAGGAAGCTGTTCTGAAAATTAGTACTATGAGTCTCTCCACCTTTTGACAAATCATTTTCTAATGAAAAACATCTGCTCAGGCTAAGAAGGTTCACTCATCTTTACTTCCACCTCATGCAAATGGATTGTGTTTTGCATATTGCAAAAAAGTGCTTTGGTCATATAGCCAAAAGGGACAGGAAGGCACTGATGTAAAGCAGCAATGCTGTGAGTGGAATAGAATCTGCTCCCCCCCCCAATTTAATTATCCTTTTTCTTTAGAACAGGTGTAATGAGCACAACACCTGATAGCTAATGATAATCCAGATGGCTTGGAATTGTATCTCCATATGCTGCATGATTTAATGCAGAACAAAGCCGAAGTTAACTCAGTGTGGGTTGAGGAAACAAACTCTGCAGTTGTTTTGGAGATTTGTTTTTTGACAAACAAGGAAGAAATGAGAGACACACAGATACTTGGTTAATAGGGTGATGTGGAAGACATCCATTCCACCCTTGAGCCTAAACCATGGGTAGAGTGTGCTCCTGTAGAGACTGCATGGCTCTGTTTTAACTGATGACACTTTCTCAGGTCTGGGTTTAGTCCTGGAAGAGGACTAGTGACTAGTTTAAGGCCAAATCCTGAATGCAGCTCTGTGTGCTGAGGGTGAAGACTCGGTGGTACATGTTCACTTCTAGGAGTATTAACTTTAATATGCTGCTCTCCTTGAGAAGTATTCTGCTAAGGTAGTTCTGGTCTGCACCAACGGGACCTGTTCTGGTTCACAACATTTTGGAGTCTGTTACTACTCTGTCAATCTTGAATGTGGTTCTTTGTTTCACTGAGTCAGGTTACAGTAACATGCAGAAATATTTCTGGAGTTATATTGTTACTTTTGTAGTAACCACAGCTGGAGCCAGACTAACATGAGTGTTTTCTCCTTAGGGAAAAGTTAATCTGTAAGTCCTAAGGATTCTTTATATAGTGAGGTGGCACCACAGCACATCTCACGTTCTGAGAGGGAAACTGGAGCAGACTGTCTGTGGCTCAGCTGAGCTCTAAAGCTCCACGGGACACAAGCCCATGCTTTCGTGTTTTGCTAAACTGGTACCATGCAGAGACATCATGATTTGCCCAAAGTCACACAGTGAGCTGAAAATAGGAATCAGGAGTTCTTTGGACAACTACTGCAGCTATTTATGTTTGACAGGTTTTCTTTCTGTGCTGCCCAGAGGACAAGAAACATTTTAAAAAAAAAAAGCCAAAACACAGAAGCAAAAGTGCCTTAGTAAATATTGTGAAATTCTTGAAAACAGATTCATAGCTTGTGCTGGGAGGTCAGGAAATGTTTCAGCTCAGCAGCAGCATCTGTCTGTGGTAAATTTTGGAAAAGTTTTCAACTGAGGTGACTTAGCATTGCTGGTATTCGATCCCAAGCCTGGCACAGACAGCCCAGCATCAGTTGACTTGCCAAGAAGAATTTCTGGTGCATTGCAAGCAGAGATTCCTCTTTCTTTCCTAGGGTATGAATTTCTAGATTGAGAGGAGGAATAAATCTCCTTTTCTTATTACCCACTCAACTTGGGGCTGATGTAGGATCTGGTTTGTAACAATGATTAGATCAGCAGTGGAAGTGTTACCTCTCCAGCTCTGGCAATAACATGCAGCCCATGTATGTAGCCAGAGGAAAATGTCAGCCTTGTTTGTGTATTTATACCATTTCCTTCTAGCAAGGACTTAGACTTAGTGCAGAAGCCAGTATCATGCATTTCATACTTGCAGCCTATTTCTTCCCCATCTGAATCAATGCCTGACAGCATGGAGAGAAAAAAGTGTGGCCTTTGTGATGAGTCTTCCATTGCTTGAACAAGGAATGATTTCAGTGGATACAAACCTGGCCTAGAGAAAAGTTCTTTCCTGTGAGAGTGGTGGAGCACTGGAACAGGTTGCCCAGGGAGGTGGTGGATGCCCCTGGATCCCTGGAGATGTTCAAGGCCAGGTTGGATGAGGCCCTGAGCAACCTGATCTAGTTGGGGGTGTCCCTGCTTCTTGCAGGGGGGCTGGACTGGATGACCTCTGGGAGTCCCTTCCAACCCTAATCATTCTGTGATTCTATGATTGCCGCTTTAGGCCTGATGTTTGACTGCTGTGTAAAGAAAGGAGGTAAAAAATAAATGAAAGAGTAATTCCCTCAAACCTCCTCCCTGACAGGGCCAATACACTGAGCCTGTGTGAGCTCTCTATGCCTGTAGCAGGGAGGCACAGCCATCCAGAGGCTGGAGTTTGGAAGGAATGCTTTTATAGGCCTGTCCTACCAACCAGATGGGGTTTGAGACACTTTTGCATCCCTTCACCATTTTCTTCTTTCTAGAGGGTAACATTATCTCTTTGAGATCAAACATGACTTCAGCCTTGGGGTGGCAGCATTTGGCTTTGCCTGCACTTCTGGGAAGATGAGCTTGTTCTGCTCCTTCTGGGTGCCTGAATAGCTTTGGAAATTTGGCCTGGAGAGACATGAACTACACGATGCAGTTTTCAGCAGTGTTCCTCAAAACTACAAATCAGGAAGAGAACGAAATACCAAGGACCATCTCACAGCAGGCACTCTGGAGACATTGTGAAGCTAAATTGTACAGACCAGGAAGGGATGGGGACTGAGTGAATGCAGAAAAAGCATAAGGCACCCGGGCAATGAAAGAAGAAATTAAGCTGAAGAGAGGTGGAGCTGCTGCTGAAGCACAATAAAAATGTACTCAGACACTACCTGTGGTTAATGCAGGTGGAGCTATGGGGGATCTCACTGCACTCCTTTCTCCTCTGCTTCAAGTGCTTATTTACCCAGGTGGAACAGGGACGACATCCTCTTCTTTATGAGAGCTATGAGTAATTTTAGATCTGTTTAAACAAGAATTAGGGAGGTATTGAGATGATAGCAGGGAGATTAGATGGTCACTGAGTGCTGTCAGGAGAGAGCTGGGCTTTCACAAATTCCTCATATCTACTATAGAGCTCTTCAGAACACTTAGAAATAAATATATTTTCAAGCTATCTTTTCCCCCTTTCATAGAATTGGGTGTTCACAAGAAAATCAGGTTAGACATTCAGATTAGGCATTATCCTGTATAATGCAACTCACTGCTGAGCAAAATGGATGGGCAGGCTTGGAGCTGTTGTTGAGTTCAGGAGGAGCAGAACACAGCCTGGCACTCCTTCTGTCCCTGTAAAGTGAAGAGTGCCTTCCAGAGACCTCATAGGAATCCCAGGCTGGTTTGGGTTGGGAGGGACCTCAGAGCCCATCTAGTCCCACCCTCCTGCCATGGCAGGGACATGCTCCACCAGTGCAGGTGTCCAAAGCCCCTTCCATTCACAGCTTCTCTGGGCAACCTGGGCCAGTGCCTCACCACGCTCACAGTAAAGATTTCCTTCCTAATATCTCATCTAAATCTCCCCTTCTTTAGTGTAAGACCATTGGCCCTTTTCCTATCACTACACTCTCTGATAATGAGTCTCCATCTTTCCTGTATCCCCTTCAGGGTCTCAAAGGTGCTCTCAGGTCTCCCTGGAACTTTCTCTTCTGCAGGCTGAACAACCCCAACTCTCTCAGCCTGCCTGCAGAGATGCTTCAGCCCTTGGATCATCTCTGTGGCCTCCTCTGAACTCACTCCAACAAGTGTTTTTTGTCTTTGGGACCTGGACACAGCTGGCTTTCTGGGCTGCAAGCAGGCATTGCTGGCTCAGGTTTGCAAAAGGCACCTTCTGTTTGAATCACTGCAACTCCACAGAGCTGTGGGGACACTGAGGTTTGGAAGTTTTGGTCTCACTTAGTCCAGTGAACTGGAACCCGTCCTTGGAAAAAGGGATATGGAGCATTCCAAGCATATGGCACTGAGGTATGGGAATGAACTGCAACCTTGGTCTGGCTTCAGGTCAGTGTTAGGTCTGTGCACCACAGAAGAGCAGGAGCACAGTGGCAATGAAGATCAGGTACCACCCATCCCACCTAGCAACTTGGTTGCTCAGCCAGAAGCCACAGAGGAATAGTACAGCTGTGTCAAACCTGATCAGTTTGGGCTTTCTGACACTGAAATAAGTTTAGCTGGGGTCATCTTTTAGCAGCCACTTGAAGCATGGCTCAAACTTGCACTTTTGGGACATGAAAAAGAAGCCCATAACTGCTCTGTACCCAGTCCTATCCTGCTGCATCTCACAGCTCTTGGCTTTTACTGTTGCTGTATTGACAACACAAGCACTTTCAGATTATTTATCCTGCCTGTGCTTTTCCATTTAACATTTCACAAAGTCCATTACCCTCAGTGCCACTTCCAATTGGCATTTGAATTTAAGGTGAAATCTAGACCTTGTAAGAAATAGGTTATTTTGTTCTTCTTCAGATGGTTCTGTCTCCTACGCAGTGTCACTTTGGCTGATTCATTTATACAACCTGACAAAAATTTCCCAATTTTTCATGAACGACTTCTCTGTGAGTGTCACACTGAATTTGCTCAGCTGAGCAATGTGTATCAACCAGTCAACTGGAGAACAAAGTGCTAAAGCTGGATGTGGAAACCATCCTAGGGTGACGTTTCCTTTCCTACTTTCTTTCTCAAATGAGACATTGTTTCCCTTTATTTCAGTTTCTGTTGTCTTGTTTGTGTGTGCCTACACTGCATTCTCCTTACACCTCTGCCTTGGGCTGATGTCACATTGACCTCAGCTAGCAGTGTGAGACAGGCCCTCCTGCCCATCATTAAATTTTTGTTACATGTTAGGTGCAACATCATGAAAAAAAAAAGAAAAAAAATATTAACTCTTCTGGTTATCAGTGTGAAACCCTTTACACATGCAACCTGCCTGGTCTGCAGTGGGATAAACCTCCACACATCTCAAGAGAGCAGAGGACAGGCCAGATAGCAGGCTCAGGTTTGGCTTGCATCAGGTCTTGCAGTTAGCACAAGATCTGATGATCACCTGAATGTCTCTGCACCTCTCCAAGCTCACAATCTCAACCTGATAATCTCAGCAGACTTTACGTGTTCACTTACTACTGGTAGTGGCCACAAAGGGCGGTGGGTAGAGCACGGGGGTCTTGGATCTGTGTCCCACTGCCATCCACAGGTGGATCCAGGCAGTGCCACTTGACCTGCCTGTGCTTACACATCATCCCCAACATCTGCAGAAGGAGGAGAGGAGGGTGTGAGTGCCAGCAGGAGCACTGTGGGTTAAAGAAGCTACTCTGCCCTCAGGAGCCTTTGTGGTTGGATGGTTCAAGGGGAAGGACTTTGCCCTGCCCTTCAGGACATTCTTTCTTTGGGGAAAAGGCAGTAGGCTGAGCATGTTGGATGCATGTGAGCTGTGTTGGGGCTGTGTTGTGGGGTGAGGATCAGTCCCTCTCCAGCTGCAGGCGCTCCCCTGCACTGAGGTACGGCCACAGCACAGCCGGGCTCTGCGGGAGGCTAGGCCTTGTGGAAGTGTCTCACCACTTGATATCCAGCCGCCTCAGTGCATAAGATTATTTATTTTGATACATAATTACATGGGTTGAGACTTTAGTTAGCAATTAATTAATCCTAATTGGATGTAAATTCATTAGGAACACAGTTTGTCAAGTTCAGTTTGCTCTTACCCAACTCCACTCTCCCCTGGAGCACAATCCAGGAGGGCAGAGCTGTTCAGCGGGAGTGTGACATGGGGACACCTGTGATGTGGCTACAAAGTATGGCAGAGATGTTGGGCTGAATGTTGCACTTCCTTGTTCTTAAGAAGCAACTGTGGTTAAGAAGAGGTGATACTATTTATGAGAAATGGATTCAGACAGATGACCTGAGTAAAGAAGAGAATGAAGATGGTAAGAAGTGAAACAATCCCCTTCCATGTTTAATCACAGAACAGAAACCAATCATGGCAGATAAGATCTGCCTGGTCAGGTGACATTAGAACATTATCAGGCTTTATTCTTCCATGAATCATTTTGTCATTGTAGTAAACCTTGTTTATATTACTGTTTCCCATGAAGTCCAACTCAGATGATAGTATCGTGTGCTAGACATGGGTCATATGCAGCAGGAATAACTACTGAACCACCCCAACACCAGTGCTCTCAAGATTACACTGATGAGGTGAAAAAATACAGGGGGAAGAAGAGCTATTTTCACTGTTTCAACACTGGGAAAGTGGGAATACAATCTGTGCTGGCATGGTTTACAGTGAGTAGCATTGTGGGATGACAGTAGTAAGAGAATCACAGAACCCCAAACTGGTGTGTGTTGGAAGGGACCTCAGACCCTGTCCCCACCAGTGGCACCCCTGCCATGGGCAGGGACACACCCACCAGCCCAGGGTGCCCCAAACCCCATCCAGCCCGGCCTTGAACCCTGCCAGGGATCCAGGGGCAGCCAGAGCTTCCCTGGGTGCCCAGTGCCAGGAGTTCCCTAGGACAGATTTTTTTCCTGATGTTGAAATCTCCCCTCTTTCAGTTTAAACCCATTCCCCCTTGTCCTGGCCCTCCCTGCCCTTACCACCAGTCCCTCTCCAGCTTTCCTGGAGACCCTTGGGGAACTGGAAAGTTGCTATAAGGAACCTTAGTCCAAAGCCAGAGTAGGACATTTCTTGCCAAACTTTAGCTCTTTAAACATTAGGTGTGTTGTCCAGATGAGTAATCACAGCACCATCTGGAGTTAATACAATGAGAGAGGGTGATGCACATTAGGTGGGAATGGGTTACCTTCCTGGACCTGCTGATCTCTCTGCTGATGACACAGCAGAGCCCACACAACCTGCCTAACCTACACATCCAAGTGAGCTGGAAGCTCCTGCCCTTGAACACTTGCTTACACCTGAGGAAAGAAGGGGCAAAAATGGGACAATTGAATCAGCAGGATCAATGGAAGAAGATGCCTGTTTGGAAGCAAATGCAGCTAGGATATCTCTGCTCTACAGCTCCAATTCTGGAAATACCTGTTCACTCTCACTGGAAGCTTGTCTGTGTGCACATATATTAAATGATCAAAGCAATGCTTCCATATTTCAGGTGGAAAATCAGGAAGACAATCAGCATACGCTCCGTTCAGTGAGTCAGACGTGTCCTGATGCATCAGGCATCCAGCACACAGCTGATCTGGGCATCAGGCAGCGTGGGTAGGGCTTCTCTTCCAGCTGAGCTGCTGGACACAGCACATCTCAAAGGTCACATTTCTTTTTCCACTCAAATAGTTTTGTAAGAGGCTGGCCATATAGTGCATTCAAATGTAGGACAAGATTTTGTAAAATAATTTAATATCCTTATGTGCTAAAGGACCTTTAATAATTTAGTCTTCACAGGGCTGGTTTCACTGATTGCAGGGCCCAGCATTAATCTGACCTTTTCTTACCCTTCATCCAATAACTTGTCCACAGAGGCTATTCCTGCCGTGTTTAGAGGGTGCCTGTTCTTATTTTATCTGTCTTTCAGATCAAAGCTCTTCATAAGAATTTTTCCATGTTAGTTGTGAGATATTAAAAAATAAAATAAAAAATCCAATTTTAAGAATGTAGATCTTCCAGTCAAGCCTAAAATCATCTCCACTTGTGTGCATTTCCAAAACACATCACTGCAGTGCCAATCATCTAAAGCAAGAGGGGGAAAAATGTCAGCAAAATTCACTAGATGCACAGAGTCATTGAATAGATTCATGGGCAGCCTACTGTAATGGCAAGTTTGCAGGGGCTATCAAGCTTTATACATCAAGCTAAAAAATGACAAAGAAGCTGAAAAGAATGATTTGTGCTCTGAACCAGAGGGTGGTTGAGACCACTTCACCAAAAGAAGGATGTAATCTTGTAAAAATATGTAGTTAACCCCCCAGTCTTTGTCAGACAGGTGTATCTATAGAAGAGCCACAAATCACCACGGAGAGAAATTGATCGATCTGTCAGACTTTGATAATGTAAATCTTTTAAATCTACATTGGACCATTGGACCTGAGGACACTTAGAAGAGTAACACAACTGCCAAGCAGAGCTGAAATAAACCCAAATGGCCAAACTCAATTATGGATTGTCAGGTGGAGGCAAGCCTAGCCAGATGCATTCTAACACTGACACATCCTAGATGTGGGCTCAGTTTGCATAGTGACTGAAGCTCTGTGCAGATGAATGGACATACTGTGAGGAAGAGGGGACTGCAGCCTGGGCATTGGCACTCTAGGGTCTGTGAGTCTGCCTGCTGCAGGCAGCAGTTACTATATAAATCACATCTGAGAAGGTAAGACCAGACCTTCAGCTGAAGGCACCTGCATGGGGAGCAGATCACTTACTGTGCAGAGTGTTTGCTCTTAGGCAGCAACAGTCCATTTTTCCCATCTGTCTGAAGCTGAAGAGTGATCTTCACTGTGCATTGTCTCGATTCCTTTAGGTCTCAGAAAGCCAAGGTTCGCTTCCCTTTCCTGTGGTATCCAGGACTGTCCTCTCAGCGATAGCAGCCTGTTACGAGAACGAGCTCAAACAGTTGTAGCTCTAACTCCTCTCCCTGGGAGCTTCTAGTTGTCAAAATCTAGCTCAAATAAACTTTTACCTAAAGCTTCCAAAGAGAAACACAGGGGAATGATTCCCACTGGAAGTTTCTGCAACTTCTGCTCCTTAGTTCTACCCTCAACTGCAGACTGTAACGAATGCGCTGTGATACCATGAGGAAAACTGCTTTGAGTCACTTCCCACTTAGATCTATTTCCTCGTGAGCTGGTCCCCTCAGTCCTGCTGTGTGTCCCACACAGGTACACTGGTACATCACCTTGGTGTGCTGTCCTCCTTGTCAGATTGGGATACTCAGCTGGAATTCTGCCACAGCCTCTGGCAAATCGTGGTGGCTGTCAGGATCTCCAGGCAGGTTAAGTCAGCTAAGAACAGCGTTTGAAGCTGTCATTTTTGACCCACTGGTTGTAAATACAAGCACAGCTTCATGGAGGGAGGATATAAAGCTTGGGTAAGTTATGACCTGCTTCACAGAAGTACACTAAAGAGGTTAAAGTGAATAACCCAGTAGAAAGAGAAAAATGGTCCTGAGTTTGAAGTGACTAAAGAGATTTTCAGTAAAAGGCAGGAGTGAGTAAGAAAGCAAGAAATAAACCATTGATATTATGGATAGCTTGTTCAGTTAAACCCCTCAGCATGTTGGATTAACAGAATCTGGTATTCAGAGAGACCTGAAGAGCTCAAATTTACTGCTGACACCAAGCAAATTAAGAGTCTAGCTGGAGCATCTGGAAAGATGGTTTATCAGTGACAGTGTTGCTGAAGGTAAGATGGAGACAAGACAAGGATCATGACAGATGCAGGACATAAATTGCTAATCCTTCCTCTGGGCTACTCACTTCACACCATCCACTCATCTACTCTTAGCTCCATGTGTGCATCTGATGGCTTTCATGGGTGCCAGGACAGCAGAGATCTTAGTGATCACCCTGTTTGTACCCACAAACTCCTCATGTTTGGGTCTGCAGGCTGGGGTATGGCAAGAGAAAGAGATGAGCCATTTGCAGAGTTCATCCTTGGTACATGTAACCCCTGATGACAAGTGACTAGCAGTTCTGTAAGCAGCTTCCAAGATTTCCAGATGTGGGTTGGACCAAAATCAAATCAGTTCAGAACAATTAACAAAATAGATGCAAGAGGAATTAAAGAAACAAACAAATGTGGGTGGGAATATGAAAATACAATTATTTTGAATGATGAAATACACCTTTTCTTTTGGAAATGCAGTGATAAGGTGATACCTTAGGAGAGCTACTTGTTTAGTTACCTTGTGTCCTCATGCTTCTCACATGCTGCATAACATATCAAAACATCAGAGAGAGGAGACCATACACCTTTGTCATGCAGAGGCATCACAGCAGAGGTTCATCACAGCAGATGTAACCTGTGGTGATAAAGGTGGATGTCTCTGACCAGCACTGCTCACAGGACAAAGGGTGAGGTAGTGCAAAACACCAACAAAGGGTGAGACCAGGTCCCAGCCTGGCCTAGCCCATATTAATCCAGGTTTTAAGGAACCTCAGGCTATGCATTACTGATGCAGCCTTTGAAAGCAGCTTCAGATTTTGCCCTCCTTCACCTTGGTCCTTCCACTTGTTCCCGTCCTTTGTGACTCAGAGCAGTGAAGTGGCCCAGCTTGGGAAAAAAAATAATGAACAACAAATGCCTCTTGTCAGGGTTTTTCTATTTTGGTGTCAGATTGGTCCTTTGACTGTCACCACTTCTCAGAACTGCCACTCCTTGATCAAATCACACACTGCCTGTGATTTCACATGAAAGGACATCTATCCTTGCTGAAACTCTCCTGAAGCTATGAACTTGCCCTGGAAGGGCCTTCAGCTCTACATCAATTCTGAACTGGCAGGATTAATATGAAACCACTGGATTATTTCTCCACTTAGGATCATGCCTAGACTTAAGTAAATGACTGCAGGTTTTGCTTGTCACATTTTGTGCTTGAAGCCCCGTGGTGATCTAAAATAATCGAGAGGCATGAAGTCCTGTGAGCCCATCTTACTTCACAAATCACTGCCACTCAGGAGCAGAAGAGGGACAAGGGACTGAAGTCAGGTTTGTGAGGTGTGCAGCTTGCCTGTTCTTATGCCAGGAGTTTGATGGCCAACTTGAGTTCCTTTCCACCACACAGGGGCTCGTTACCAAGGTAGTGTCACTCTGGAGTCATCTCATAGATGAACATAGCTTGTCCTGATTGATGTCTGATTTGTTCTGTGTTTATCACAACTGAAACAGTAATAAAATTGCTTTCATTTGCACCAGGAGGGACTTGGGATGTAAACTGTTTCATGGTTTCAAGGAACCTTTTCTCATTCTTCCCAGTAGTTATGCCCAGGAGGGTGAAAAACATTTGAATTGCATAAGACATATGCCATTGTACATGACAATTTGTATTTTATAAAGCATTTCATAACCCCTACAGGAAAATAATGCTCAGTCTATATTTGTTCAAGTAGGGAAGCTAGCTAAAAGATTCTAAAGGGAGTGAAATTGGGACTTTGGATGTGGAATGTGGCAATGTGGAGAGAAAAGAGACAGGATCTTTCTTCCCTCTTCAAATTCTGGAGAGTTTCACATTCAAAATTAGACCTGGAGAATTGGGTGTAATATGTGCAGCGTACAAGAGGTGAAATCCTGCCAGGAGGTGACAGGGACACTGAATTCAGCACCATTAGCATTTGTGGGCAGTTTCTAACCTCTTCCTTCCTACAGGAGAGCAGTTAAAAGATTTGGTGCTGCAGGCTAGAGCTCTCCAACCTCTTGTATTTTCCACAAGGCGGCTCTCTGGTGTGCCTTTGCCTCGGTACTTGTTTTGTGGAGATCACAGCATCTTGGTGGCTCAGGGAGGTGAGGTTTACCTGGTTGCTTTTCACAGATTACCCTGCTGTGAAACAAGTTCAGACAGGAGCTCTGGCTAGCTGTAACACCACAATCTTCTGGGCCAAGTCACTTTGAAGACCTTGGCCTAGCTGTTGGGAAGAAGTCTCCAGCCTGTCCCCTGGCAGGCAGACTCAGCAGCAGAGCATGTATTTCTGGCCCAGTGCCTTTGTAAGTACTTTGTTGTAAGCAGCTTTCCCTCTGGGAAGAAGATAATAGATAATGAACAGTAATAAGTCACTTAAGGAAGGCACATTTGTACCAGGCTGAGAAGCTGAATAGATTAGATCATTAGATGCTCTTCTGTGCTGCCCCTTGCTCTTGGGACACCCTCTCTGTCCCACTTGCTGTTAGCTCTTAGGTTAGATCACACAAACCCAGGTTAGCTCCGGCCACATTCCCAACTGGTGTGTCAGCAAGGACCAAAAAACTCCACAAAATAAGTAGTTGCTTTGGGTCAAATGTTTTTAAAGGTGTTTCTTCAGGGCTTTATTCTTTCTGATTCTGCCTTTTAGTCTTGTCCCACAGGAGAGCAGAAAAATAACCTTCAGATTCATAAGTCTTTCTCTTCCCTGCTCCTGGCATCCTGTGTTTCCATCTTCCTTTCTGGGCTGACTGTGAAGAGCTCCAGTGTTAAGTGCCCCCAGTATTACAGGAAGAGAAAGGGGTTTATTACGAGGTAGGTTGATGTTGTGTAATTAAAGATGGAACAGCCATTGTGGTGGGACAAATGACGTACTTCCTACTGTCTGATCTCTGCCCCATAATGAATCAGATCTCCTCGTTCCAGAAAGCTGCTCTCTTTCACTAATGCTGAAGCAGTGAAACTAATCAAAAGAGGATGGCCAAGGTTGACAGAACTCTCCCCTATTTCATAATGCAAAAGACCTTGGGAATGGTACGGACTGTTAAATTTCCTTAGTACTAAAGTACACTTCAAAGAACAGATACTCCACACAGTGTCAAGAATGGTGAAAGTATGCTGTAAATCACTGCCTATAATTCACTTTTTTAACAAGGTGCTGTGTTGTATAATTTCTGACAGAGAAAGGAATCTTTACTGATAGTTGTGATGGCACTGCACAAAGCTGAGATTAGATGGTGCTCTAAATTAGGGAAAAAATAAAAAAGAAGCTGTGAAAATGACTTAGGCTGTGAACTTTTGGAGAAAAGTATGTACTTTTATTATGCAATTGGCCATATTTCATTTGTAGAAGTATTAAGCTCCAAAAATGTGTAAAGTTGTTTTTTTTAACTCTCCAAAGGCTGTGGCTTTATCACAGACTCAATAAGCATGATTTGAAAAGTTACATCAGTTAGAACTTACTGCTCGTTGCCTGATTTCCAATAACTGATAGTTCATCCCTAGTTCTTTGCAGAAAGTGAAATGGAGTCAGATAAACCATCTTTATGACTTTACTTTGTGGTCATAAGGAGTCAGAGCCGTGTGCACACAGCCAGCTAATGTCCTTTGCTGAATGGTGGGGGAATCCAGAAGCAGAATGTAATTTATTCACATGCACTTCCTTCTGAAATGGAGATTCAACCCATTTTGTAGGTTTTGGGGCATTAAAGGAACACGTAACAGGGCTGTGGTCTTCAGAGGACTAATGAAATCAAATTAATCAGTGTCATCTGGCAGTCAGCTCCCAAAAGATGCTTTGTGAATCTCATCTGCTCCTGTACAAAACCAAGAACAAATATGTTTGGTACAGAGCTGGACAAGAAAGAAACACAACTAAAAAGGCATAGCTGGGAGGTTGGCAGGGCCAGCAGGAGGTGTTGGGAAGGTCCAGGTTTAGAAGCAGAAGGAGCAATGGAAAAAAAAAAAGACTTTTACTTGTAAGAAGAGCTTGCTAAAAAGTTTCCTTTTTATCTGTTTTACTCTTCTGTTGAAAGATGAAGTGCTGTAGGTGGAGAATGAAGATACACCCCATTAAAATTATCCTGCTTATAGAAAACCAAATGCTGATGTTAAGCATTATGCACCCATTATAATTACCTGGCTTATAAAACCAAATGCTGATACTAACCATGAAATCTCAAAGTGTCTGGCACATGAAGAGGGTTATCTGTTTTGCCTGTTTAATTGTCCCAAAAGTTCCAGTAGCAGAAGGGCCATCAGATTTAGAGTTAAAACCTGCACTCTCAATCCAAATGAACCAGGTTTCAGCAGATGGATGACAATATGTGCAGGAGGCAAGAATGAGTAAAGCAATTGGTAAAAACCAAGATCACATGTCACAAAACCTATTTGAATGAAACTTCACTGCAAAGCTTGGCTAAGTGATCCAAGCAGAGAATCAGTCACGAGGATGCAGGACACAAATCAGGCACAGCCACCAGTGCCTGATTTGTGTCCTGCATCCTCGTGTCAGATTTGTGTCAGAAGGTTGTGAGGGTTGCAGAACACCTCCTGTGCAGGGAGGTAACGCTGGAGTCTTTGTGAGCACTGGTGAGCCTGGAAAGAAGGAAGTAAAGGTGCACAAGGGCTGATTCTCACTAGTTTCACTACAGATTCACTGGCAAACACTTCAGCAGCCTGAAGCCCCCAGGAGCACAAACTGTGTGCATATTAGTCCCATCAGCTCTCCTTCTCTCACCTTAAAAATTCAGAGGACATTAATCCTCACCACTTCTCCAGGGTTTTGGTAGCCAGGGTAGCCATCCTCTTTCCAGGCAGATCCCAGCATGGAGATGGAGAAATGTCCGAGGGTTAGAGCCTCTGCTGAGGGATCTCTCGGGGAACGAATAGGAGCGAGTGACACGAAGTGAATTAGTGATGCCTGCAGTTGGTTGACACTCATCCTGACATCTCTTTTGTTTTTGAAATTGCACAGCTAAGCTGTCTCAGCCACGTTGTGTTCTTAAGATTATTACTTGGAATGCTATTGAAACCGCTGAAGCTTGGGAAATCCTGCTTGCCAAGCGCTTTTTTTATTTAAAGAAAAGAGAAAAAAAAAAGACAGGAAAAGAAGAAGAAAAAAACCTTAGAAGCTTAAAGGAAGCTTAAATAAAACAATGAAGAGAACAAAGGGAGGAGGTAATTGGAGTTGGGAGGTGTGTGGAAGTCTTTTTTATCAGTTATTGGAACTCTGCTGAAGACCTGTGAATTTTTCATGGAGACAGAATTCCTCTCAGCTGCAGATCTCTGCGTGTGTCTTTGATGACAGGTGCTACTGTCCTGGCATGGCCTGACCGCGTAGGAGCCATGGGTTTGTGTCCTGTCACAGTCTTCCTTTGGGATTGTCACTCAGTGCAACACTCATCTAGAGAAGCTGTTTCTAAAACAGGTTTCTTTGAAATTTCAGGCATTTATATTTGAAAAATGATCCGAAGTCTGCAGCTTAGCAACATCCTGGCCTTGCTGAGGGCGTTGCATTGTGTCTGCCCACTCATGGAAGCTGCTTTGTGCTTCGATCCCAGTGTGGAAGTGGGGACAGCAATGCCTCCTCAGCCTCTCTGGCCTGCTCAGGTTGCAGACTCCTTGTGCAAGGATATTGTTTGTGACCTGAGCTGACATGGGTCTTGGCTATGCCAGTGTGCAGTAATTAACAGCATGTGATGGCCTGACTGTGCAGGACCTGCTTCTCCTCACCTGAGTGACGTGCTAATAGCAGGGAGAGGATATCACCACTACCACAATTGACTTCATCTGAGCTGTCCTTTTAATTGCCACTATTATTAGGAAAATCGACCCCTTCCCAGCTTCTTCTGTTCCCTGCCAAAGGAGGATCAGTTTGTGTTGTCTGCTGCTGTCCATGTTGATTTGACAGGAGGTCTTAAAGGTGCAGAGCATTTCTCAGACCCACCTTCTCTGCCGCAAGCAAACTCACATCTAAACAGCACTGTGCTATTTTACAAATTGTGTTTAGCTTTTAATGATTTGCTATAACATGCTTGATTAAAAACCTGCCTAAATTCCAAACCTAATGAACCTTAAACTTTCACATTAGATACATTAATTATGGTGGTCCCAGTGGCACGCTCGCACAGGAAAGTTATCCTGCCACATTAATATGAAAATGAAGGGTTGCTGTAAGAACTAAATTAAGAAAATAGACAAATAATAAGACTATTGCTATAGCTGTTGTGCCTCTGAATTAAGTTACTGTCTTTTGTCTTTTCTGTTTAATTAATCAGATGGCTGCAGCGATAGCAGTGTTCCCAAAGGCATTGCTTAAAAAGCCAAAGGCTGATGGGATGCAACAAATAACCGATGACTTTGCCATTGGTGCTTAGGTGCCACAGCAATGCTGAACATGAGGGGGAAAGATAGATGGATCAATTTGCTGTTCATTAATATTACAGTGGGGTGTGCTGTTTGATTCATGTCTTTTCGATTTATAAGGAAATGCTAATCGGCGCTTACAATCAACTTAATGCACAGAGGTAAACACGTCCATAGGAGTCATAGAACCATGGAATGATTAGAGTTGGAAGGGACCCCGGAGGTCATCCAGTCCAGCAGAAAGAGAGATCACAGTGTCTTCCCTGGATGTCTGCAGAAGACAAGGGCCACCAGCAGGTGCTGTGCACTGATATTTTGGGGAAGTAAAGGGACTTTCTCCATCAGCAACAGCTCTGTTAGAACAATGGAATGGTTTGAGATAGAAGGGACCTTTAAACATCATCATAGAATCATAGAATCACAGAATGATCAGGGTTAGAAGCGACTCCCAGAGGTCATCCAGTCCAACCCCCCTGCAAGAAGCAGGGACACCCCCAACTAGATCAGCTTGCTCAGGGCCTCATCCAACCTGGCCTTGAACGTCTCCAGGGATCCAGGGGCATCCACCACCTCCCTGGGCAACCTGTTCCAGTGCTCCACCACTCTCACAGAAAAGAACTTTTTCCTAATCTCCAATCTAAATCTCCCTCCCTCTATTTTAAACCCTTTATCACCCCTTGTCCTGTCACAACAGGCCCTACTGAACAGCCTCTCCCCATCTTTCTTGTAGCCCCCTTGAGGTCCTGGCAGAGCGCTAGAAGGTCTCCCCGGAGCCTCCTCTTCTCCAGGCTGAACAGCCCCAACTCTCTCAGCCTGTCCTCAGAGTGTTGTCCTCAGAAGCTGACCACTTCTTCAGCAGCAGAACACCTCAGAGGACTGTCATTGCTGGGAAAAGGTTGTCACTCCCAGGCCTCAGCTCTGCTGGTGTCAGTGGAATTATCTAGAGGGCTGCCTGTGAGCCAGGATGCTGAAATAATGCAAGTTAAAAAACCAACAGGGGGTGTGTGGGGGAAATGTTCCTTGTTCTCCCAGAACTTTCAGTTTGGGTTTCAGGCAGACTGCTGCAGTGGCTGTTTGCACAGCGGGTCCATGAACATTTGTGTTGGCATAACGGAGAGGAGCAGTGAATAGGGTGAGAGGTGGGGTAGGAAAAGCACATTTAAAAAACACAACCAAGGAAAAGCTTAAATATCCTCTTAGCTGTAGGTCACCTGCTGTTGCTGCAAAGTCTCCATCAAGCAATTCAGTCCTCACAGAGTGACCCCCTGGGTGAGTAAAGAAGCGTGTAGCCAGGGAGATTCACATCCCTTCCACTCTGCATCCTCTACCTCTGAAGGCTCCTGCCTGTCCACTGATGAGGGTGTAATCTGAGCAGAGGTGTCCATCTCGGGGCTGTTGGAGATAATTACCCTCACTTTGAACTCACAGCCACGTGCTTTCACCTGGAATAAAGCCAGGATATATCTTTCTCAGCAAACCTGGCCTAGACTGCTGGAATTCACTGGTCACAGAGGAGATGGGTCCTGCTGACCTCCAGAAGGTGTTGCTGAAAATCAGCTGAGGAGCCCCCCTCCCTCCTGCCACCACCACGTTAGAGATGGTCAGGGGGTGCACGTAGCACCTTGCCAGTTTACACTGCCTGAAAATCTGGTCAGTGCTGCTTAAAGCACGTTGCCTTCCACATGCTTACTCCTCTGTGCCTAACAAGTGATGGTGGGTGTTTAGAATCCCATTATGGGTTCATTACAGCACATTCCATATGAAATTGATTACGAATTCCACTGCAGCCAAGCAAAAGACTGTTAATTAGCTAATTATTGCCCAACATACATTCAGAAGGCTCACTCAGTTGCTTGAACTTTCACTTCATATTTCACACATTTTCTGCATTGAAATTCAGCAGCATAATGGGACATACATTGATCTTGAGCTCTCCCTTTCATCGAGGCTGAACAGATGCCCAAGTGCCAAGCTAATCTTTTGAAGACAAGGGGCTGGTCCCTCACCCTTTGCTCTTAAGCCTCCTTCAGTCCTTGCCAACCTCTTTTCTCTTCCTGCTTTGCTACTGACAAGCGAGGAAATGAAATTTGCATTAGTTTTTCTGTCTGTGGCTGCAGTCCTCTTCATTAAGCAGTTGAAATCATACCAGCCAGTGGAGCTCCTCTCGACTTCTGCCTTCACTTCCTTCAATTCCTCAGTAATGTGGAGTTCCTTCTCCTCTGAGATAAGCTCATGTTGCTCACAGGCTAGACTGAGCTGATGTAAATGTGCATTGCCATCAGGCATAGAACAGTTCTGCCTTGCCCATCTTCAAACCTAGCCTGACAAGGAGTTGAAATCATTGAGCTTCGCTCAGAAGCACACTTGGACTTGAAGCAGGTCAGATTTCCATGAGTTCCTCATTATAGATGTTCCCCCATGCCTGGGCCAGATACCCCCCGGTGTACATCTGCCCAGCTTTGCTGGTGTTGATCCATGCAGCATTGGGTTTGGCCCCATTGAGTGTCACTTGTCACTACTCCTGCCCTATCTGAGGGTTCAGACTGCATGGGGCTATGTCCTCAGCTTTGTGCCTGGTGACTTTGGCTGCACAGATCAGCACTGGTGGCAGGTCTGTCTTTAACCCCTCCAGGGAATCCCCACTAGCTCCTGGAGATGGTTGGGCAGCACCACTTCTTGCAGTCATGTAAGAATCTCCCAGCACCCTCATGTCCTTGCAGGGCTGCTGTGGGTTATTCTCTTTACTCGTGCCGTGACCGAGTGGAAGTCTCCATACAAAGCAGGGAGCAGACAGCTGATTAGCAGGCACCTCATTCCACCTGGGCTGCTGAGGGCCAGTCCCTTACCCAGCACTAGACACTCAGGCTGCTCCCTCTGGAAATCCCAAGGCTGAAATCGAGCTGCTCTTTCATTTGTGTGTAGCTGAGCTGTTCCAGTGCTTGTTTCGACGGCCAGAGGTCACCGCTCCGTTCCCGTCTCAGCCCGACGAGGTTCAAACCTCGATCGAGAGATTGTATTGCAGACCCAAGTGCTCTTCACTCTGCTGAATCTTCACCACTGGATTGCAGTGATTCCTGGAGGGATTGAGTGGGACCAGGGGAACTATGAGTTGTTGTACATTCAGTGGATCCAGACATAGTGAATCCTGTGTTTTCGTCTCTGTTGCCCTGTACTGTCTTTGCACGTTGTATGGAATGGTCACTGGAAAAAACAAGTAGCATCCCTGTTCCCTGCTATGTTAGTGTCTGTATCCTTGGCTGAAGCAAAGAGTGATGTGACATGTCCTGTCACCCTGGGAAGAAGTGGCATGGAAGAAAGTGTCCTTCATTCTGAGCAGGGGGTTGAGACCTTCTTGAGAGAGATGGGGCTGTTCAGCCTGGAGAAGAGGAGGCTGCGGGGTGACCTTCTAGCGCTCTGCCAGGACCTCAAGGGGGCCTACAAGAAAGATGGGGAGAGGCTGTTCAGTAGGGCCTGTTGTGACAGGACAAGGGGTGATGGTTTCAAAATAGAGGGAGGGAGATTTAGATTGGATATTAGAAAAAAGTTCTTTGCTGTGAGAGTGGTGGAGCACTGGAACAGGTTGCCCAGGGAGGTGGTGGATGCCCCTGGATCCCTGGAGACATTCAAGGCCAGGTTGGATGAGGCCCTGAGCAAGCTGATATAGTTGGGGGTGTCCCTGCTTCTTGCAGGGGGGTTGGACTAGATGACCTCTGGGAGTCCCTTCCAACTCCAGCCAGTCTATGATTCTATGATACATCTCACACAAATCTGCCCCCTGGCCAGAGTCCTGCAGCGTGAAAAATTGAATGACTTCTAATATCCATCCCTGTTTAAAAGGACTGTCCTGTGACTGTTTCCCATTTGAGCAGGAGACCTGGGCCTTTCTAACCAGAAACAATAACCCAGTGCTTTATTGGCAAGAAAATGACTGTCACTTCCACTGGATCCTGACTGTGTCCAAAACACATTATGTCAAATAGCTAACAGTGTTCTTGTGACGAAATGTGTTTTTGTCTAATGCCTAGATCATATCTGCCACCAGAATGAATTCTGTCAAAGTCCCTTGAAGCCCTATGTTAAATTAAAATATATTTTCCCCACCTGAAGACAGATCTCTTACTCTGATAGCAAAATTCATTTGATATGATCCCTTAAGCTTTTCTCCTGGAAAATCATCGTGTTAAAATTCCAAAGCTACTTTGCAGACAAATGTAATTTCACCCTCTCTCCATCCTCACTGCTATTGTTAAAGACTTTTTGTTAAAAAAAAAAAAAGAAAAGAAAAAGGCAAGAAAATTTAGGCATAATAACAACGATTTTACTTCTCAGAACAATCTATATATATGTATACATAAAAAACAGACTTGGAAAATTGCAAAGCCTTTTTTTTTATTGTCCATATTCAGGGCAGAAGGGTTAAAGAAGAAAAGAATCTTTGTTAAATAACAGCAGCAATGAGCATGAAGTGTAAAATGCATACATACATAAGACTGATGCTCAGAATATGCATTATTTGGCAGGGGCAACGTTCAGAGAGATAACAAAGAAACAGTAGATTGTTGCAGGGATGAAATGATGTTTCTTTTCCTACAGATGCAAATGCAGCGATGGGCCTCCCACAGCGTCCTCCTCCAGTCATTCACTGCTTATACATGGTTGTCATATGGATGTCACGGTCAGTTATATTTCAAATAATGACTTTAAAACCCAGCTCTGGCTAGTGTTGCAGGTCAGGTGCACCAGACTGCCAGTGTTTCAACCCAGTGGGAATCGGATTCCTCACTGAAGGGAGCAGTTTGTGAACTTGTTGGGTCAATGTGGAAATGAGCCACGTTGTGAAGCCGCTCAGGAATAGATTTTGTAAGATTTGGGACGTGTTTTTGGGTTTTCTCTGTCTGCCTTCCCTTTCCCATGCTTTGCTGTTTGTGAAATGTCATTTCAAAGGACAGTTTAACCAAGCATGTTCTTTTGAGTGGTGGAATGTGGTTTGTAAATGACATTAATTGCTGAAGGGTAACAGATATGCTTACATGTATTCCTGTATTGGTTTCTGAACTGTATTTGGTTGGAGAGGGTAAGACCAGGGATCAGGGCTCTTCTTAAAGACACTGATACACACAAAGGCTTGGGGTTTGTATCTTTGATTAATTGGTACTGGAATGTCTTACTGGGAGGTTGGGAGCTGTGGCTAGAGTTGCACAACTGGGATAGGAGCCCAGGAGCACTTTGTGTTGTGTTACACAACTGGACCGGTGAAGCAGCGATGAGATGCTCTGACCCAAGGGTGGTGGGGGGTGGCTGGGCTGTACCCTGGCCTGCTGTGTGCCCTTGGGTGATAAGTGGCCAGGGTGGACTTGTGGAAGGTTTTGGGTGCCAGCAGAAGGGGACTTTGTCCCCACAATTAGGCAGTTACGTGACAATGTCCTGGTATTGTTTCAAGCAGGGTTCTCATCTCTTCTGCTGCATGGAGCTCACTACCCACTGGCACTGTGGCCTGTGAGTCAGGGACAGGCCAGCTGAAAAGCAAGGAGAGAAAAGGAATGACTTTGCTTTTGGTGCAGGATTAGATCCCTGAAGTGATTGTCAGACTCGGTCTCACGCTGTGACATGGTCAAAGCCGGTTAGAACCGCCTGGCCTTTCCTCACACTGGAACAGTAAACACAGACTTGGAGTTCAGAAGGGTGAATGAGTCCTGGGAGATGGAGAGCTGTCAGATTTGAGCATGAACTTAGTCCTGCCGTCCTTAAGCTTGGTTCTAGCAGGCCGTGAGAATGGAGTAGGTTGGCTTTCAGTGACCCCAGAAACTATCTGTGTTAACACCAGCTGGAAATCCATCAGTGGCTCTTGTAGTAAACTGGTGCCATCTTCTGCCCCCACATTCCTCATGGCAGAAACACACCAAGGGCTGTTTATCCTTGGCTGGCCCTGTAGAGCCAGGAGTTGGACTCATGATCCTTATGGGTCAAACTCAGGAGATCCCATGATCCTGTGATTCTATCTGTTGTCTTTAGACTACTCAAGTAAGGAAAGTAGCCTCATTGTGTAGGCATAATGGGAGTGAAGAGAGGGCAAAGCTAAAGAGAAGGGATTTGAAAATGGAAATTGATCTATAGTTGATCTGATCTGGGGAAAAAATCAATTAAGTATTTCTGTTATCCATAATAATTGATAACTGATAGTCTGCATAGTCCTCTGAGTTGCCCAGCAAGTGTGCAACATAACTATGAAAACTAAGCCAGTTCCTTAAGTATTATGTTGGGGTTTGGTCTCTTACCTAAATAACCAGCCTGCTGCTGGGCTTGCCAAAAACTCTGCCCATGACAGTCTGCAAGTTCAATATGATTTTGTTCATGTTCAAATGTATACAATGGCCTGAAAGTCTCATTGCTGGAGATGTAATGATTCCTTGAGCTGTGATTGTGTGTGCTTCCTTTGGCACTTACACAGTGCATAAATATCCTTTCTGTAATTGGTGGTGTGGAGCACAGTTGTGAACTTAGCATCACTGTAGCTGTGACATGAATAGGAAGCTCATGTTCTTCAGCAGGAGAGGGAACAGTATACAGTTATTTAGATAAGCATGCAGTAATTGCAGATAATTATGTTCTGTATTTGTAGATGGATCAAAATACATTATTAAAATAAAATCCTCCCTGCAATTATACACCTACATATGTATCAGAGTTTAATAACTGCATGGCAGGAGCTTTGCCAATACACACATGGAGCAAAAGTGTGTAGTAAAGTCAGCATACAAATTAAAGGCTAAACACAAGTACAACTGAGGCTTTGATAGCAGGAGGGCTACATAAAGTGGTATTTTGGCAAATACTGCTTTTTCCTTCTTGGGATTTCTGTGCACAGTGTCATTGGATGGATTCTGGCCCTACAGGGACAGCTTGCCTGGTGAGCAGGGCCACTTTGAGGTTAGCCAAGAGCTCGGTTCTGAGGTCTGTGGCTGGTTTCCTTAGTGATACTTTGACATGTAGAGGGAGGGAGATCTGTTGGAGAGCAGCCACTCACTTGGGATGAGTTTACTGGGTGTTGGGGACATTTGAGTGGCAGTGAGGTCGATCTCAGGTGAAGAGATGAGCCTGCCATGGCTGCTACCTCTTGTAGAAGACTAATGCACACCAAAGCCTGGTTATTCCCATGGGAATCCTTCCCTGAGTACCACATGTCTTTGGATGGGCTCTTCTGGTTCACAGTACACAGCAGGAGGTGGGGGTGGCGAGTCACCCACAGAATACACATACACATGTATGTGGGGACACACTTTGAGGAAAGAGCCTAATTCAGATAATTTGCTCTGTGTTGTGGTGTTTGAACTCCTCCCTGTCTCAGCTGGCTCTCTTCGTGGGACAAAATGCTTTTTAAGAGTTATGTCTGTGACTTTTCCACTTGTGTGGCAACGTGGTGTTTGTTATTTATATTGCAGTAGCTCCTCAGGGGCCCACAGGAGGCTGGGTCCTGCTCCATGGGTGCTGTGCTGGCAGGGTGTCACTCAGTGCTCTGGGAGCAGGGCCAGACTGAGCCCCATGTAAGTCCTTGTGTATGATGTCCTACAGGGAAGGGGGAGAGGGGCTGTTCCCCAGGGAGGGCAGGGACAGGGCAAGGGACAATGGCTTCAAGCTGAAAGAGGGCAGGGTTAGATCAGACCTGAGGAAGAAATTCTTCCCTCTGAGGGTGGGGAGGCCCTGGCACAGGGTGCCCAGAGAGGCTGTGGAAGCCCCTGGATCCCTGGCAGTGTTCTAGGCCAGGTTGGATGGGGCTTGGGGCACCCTGGGCTGGTGAAGGTGTCCCTGCTCATGGCAGGGGGGGGGGACCTGATGATCTTTGAGGTCCCTTCTAACCCAAACCAGTCTGGTATTCTGGGATTCAGATCTCAACCTCCCAATCTAATGGGACACTTCCCCTGGTGCTAAATGCAGCATGGGATTCGTTATACTCCAGTGCCCATGGGACCATGGGATCCCAGGGGTACATTCAGGTTAGTAAGGCTTGGGAAAAGGGGGGGATAAGGAGCCTTTAATCTGCATTGGCACCACCACCTTCCTCCCATCATTAACATTTTGCCCAGCCTCTGCACAGCCATCCCAGAACATAAATGCCCTGTAGCTTCTGTCTCTTTCAGTCTTTACCCTGGGCAAGGAGACAGAGATGTCCCAGTGGAGGTGGATGAAATGGCCCATGGTGGATGGCTGCAGACTGCTCTGTCTCTTGGAGAGGGTTTTTCTCCCTGTCTTCTGCCCAAATATGCTGGGTGGCCTGTCACCATGCTGATGCTCACAGGGGCTTCATCACAGCTGGCTCAGCATGAGGATTTATCCTGAATGGCTAATACTTCTGTTCCCACTTTGTAGCACACACTGCTAATAAACTATGTAAATCCAGAGAGCTAGGATTTTGAGGGACTTAGAAGAGAAAGAAAGGGTTTGTCAGTTTAGCCACTTTTTTTTTTCCTCCCCATTTTCTTCCTGCAGCCCATTATATTACAGCAATAATTAGGATGACAGGAGAAATGGCCTGAACCTATTTGAATGACTCTATCCTGAGCAGCAGTCACCACCCTTCCCATCTGATACTTCACAGGCATTGTAAAAAATGTTCTTCACACTGACAGTCGCTTCAGAAAAGAGGACAAATCTCAAATAACCCTGTCAATTTTCCTTTTCCTTACACTAAGTTTTCCTCTTGTTTTTTTTTTTTACTTCTAATCCCCTAGGATGGAAGCAGCCCTGTGGCCAGGTGATGTGTGGATGGGATCATGTGTGAGAGCCTGTAGTGAAGGGACAAAGCCTGGGAGATTTATTGCCATCACCCATGAGTGTGTGTGCTGGGCAGAGCAAGCTGGGGGAAGAAGCAGTGTGGAAAAAGAAGTGTCTCCTTTGAGAAACAAGATGTTTAACCTCTAAAAAAAAAGTTGTATTTCTTCATTGCCTCTGAAGGGAGCCTAGAAACCTGTCAGGGGCAGTGAAGCCCTTCTCACCCACCCCAAGAAAACAGTCAGAGCTCTGTCCAGATTCAGCTGTGCCCTGGGCAGCCATCCTTGCCCTTCCCACCCTCGAGTGGTGCCAGCTCTGCTGGCAGGGACACTCCTGCTAGCAGCTGCACCCCATTTGTACACAGGCATCCCAGTTTGGATGCCTTGCTGACAGGCCTTGGCTTGGCTCTGGCAGCTCGGGGAGCAGCTGCCAGCAGCTTCACTGGGAGCCTGGGGAGAAGAGCACCAGGGATGTGCTGGTGAGGACATCTCCTCCTCCTGGTGGGGCTGGCGGGAGAGCAGCTAAGACCTAAACCTGTTGTTTCATACTCTCACTTTGATGCCTCTGCAAGTGGATTTCACTAGTCACTATTTAGGTAGCAGAATGGCTGTGGGTGTCCCTGGGGGTGGATGAGTTGAAAGAAGGGGTGGCTTGTCAGCTTCTTCAGTCTCTTTTTCTTCTGGTCTATGTTTGGGACACAACTGGTGTAATTTGTGTGTTCTACTAGTCCCTTTAGCACATAAACAGCATTTGCATCTCTCAGAAAGGTGTTTTCTCAACTATTTTAAAGCTGATTTTTTTACTGGTTTTGATAGGAGTTTTGTCTTAGAGGTTCCCGGTTCCAGGACAGTAAAGTCACCTCCAGCTTCCAGAGAGGAAAACTGCAGGAAGCTGTAGATGAGGGTGGGTTTTAGCTTCTCAGATGGGCAAAAAAGAAAACTACTTTCTTCTCTCTCTTTCAGTCTTTACCCTGGGAGGTCAGATCAGAGGTCTCCCTCGTTGGTGTTCTGGCTGCAGGGCAGTGCTGGAGGCATGGGGGGTGCACTCAGAGCTGGACATGTGGGGAAATAAGCTGGTCCTGTTACACTCCCCCAGCAGTCAGGGCTTCAGGGATTTTCAGCAGTGAAGGTTACTCCTGGAGTAGTGGTGCATCAGCCAGGAATGATTTAGTCTCCTGTACTCCTGATTTTGTCCAAGTGGCAAAGGCAGGCTGCAGGCACTCCCGTTTCCTCATCTTTTTCCTGCCCCCCACCAAAAGAGCCCCCAAGAGGATATAAAAGGGAGCAGTGGGGTTAAGCTATCGTGTGTGAAGGCTATTCTACCGAGTCACATCTGCTCCTAGATTTGTGCAAGTGACATTGAAGCTTATTAAATCAGTTCTCTGTTGGTTCCTGTTCTTTGCAGATGCCTGTGGTGTGACTCTAGTATCATAACTGGGCTGAAAGAGCTGGGCTGCAGCCTGGAGAAGAGGAGGCTCCAGGGGGACCTTATAGTGGCCTTCCAGTCCCTGAAAGGTGCTGATAAGAAAGCTGGGGAAGAACTGATCCTGAGGGCATGGAGTGATAGGATGAGGGGTGATGGCTTTGAACTAGAAAAGGGGAGATTTAGGTTGGGTATTAGGAGAAAGTTCTTCACTCTGAGGGTGGTAAATCACTGGCCCAGGTTGCCCAGAGAGGTGGTGGAGGCCCCATCCCTGGAGACGTTCAAGGTCAGGCTTGATGGGGCTCTGAGCAACCTGATGGAGTGAAGATGTCCCTGCTCACAGCAGGGGGGGGACTAGATGGGCTTTGAAGGGCCCTTCCAACCCAACCCATTCTATGATTTTGACTGGAATAGAATATTCTAACTGGAATAGAATTCTATTAGATTCTAATAGATTCTATTGTAACTGGAATAGAATCTTAGACCAACCGGACTAAGCATCCCCAAGGATGTGAGGTCAGATCTGGGCTCTGGCTTCTCTTGCAGAGGTGGAGTTGTCAGGGGAATGATGCAGGAATCAAACACTTCTCTTGCTTTGTCTGTGCTCCTTAAAGAAACCTCCTCACAGCTCTGGGTAGCCTGTTCATTAGCACTGACAACAAACATATGCTATTTCTGTTCCCAAGTCCCTGTATTATGTGGCAATTACTTACTATGTGTTTCTCCTCCCTTTATATATAATCTCATTTTCATGTGCATGTCACAGTTTTAATAAACTGGAGTTCAAAGGATGAGCAATTATACAAATCTTTCATTTCACACATGAAAAGCATGGTTTTAAAGTTGTCAGCAAAAAGAAAAAAAAAAAGGCATTTCTTTGATTCACTTCTCAGTGCAATTACCTAATGTCTGTCCTGGGTTTCAGCAGAGCAGAACCTCTCCTGGTGTAAACTCACAGAGTGCCTTTAGTTTTAGTGTTTTACAGGAGTTGAAGGTTGGCTTCCAAGATGGATTACTGCAACTTTTGAGATAGGAAATGAGGTTGGAGTTTACCCACAACCAAAATGAAGCAGCAGTGATTGGTTGGTGCCCTGGTTTGGTTCAGCCCCGTGGGATTTTCATTCTTTCTAAGCACTTTATTTACATTTTATAAAAAATAAATTTGGCAGAGATGTAGGGAAGAAATCATAACCCCAAAGGTGAAAGTGTGAGAAATCTGATTCTCTGGACTCCAGGGTTTCTGTGGCTGTTCCCAAACTTGTGAAAATGAGGAAAAAAACAGTCTTAAGACATAAGGGAGGAACAATGTTAGGTATTCACCTGAGAGGGAAGTTCTTAGGGGTCCCTCTACATGGTGCAGATTGAGGGAGAGATGCCCTTTGTGGAGGAACTCAAGATCTCAGTGGAGGTGAGAGGAAGCCCTTCTCCCATGGCTGGCTGTATGGAATATCAGCAACAGTCAATGTCCTTGGGGTGGGACACAGCCAGGACAGTGACCCACAACAACCAAGGAGCTTTTCCATACCATGACATCATGCTTGGTATAAAAGGGGCTGGTGGGGCTGGAGTGGGGTGGCCCCAGTACAGTCTGGCTCCAGGGGGCTCTGAGCTGGACAGTCTGGGTCGTGTGGATGGTGAGGAGCTGTTGTGTGTCACCAGGTGTGTACATTCTGCTCTAAGTCCTGGTGGTGTTACCTCCCCCTCCCTTTGCTGTCCCATAAACTGTCCTGATCCCAGACCACGAGGTTGGACTTCACCTCGTTCTTCTCCCCATTCCATGGTGGTGGGGAGGGGTTGGCTGCTTGGTGCTCAGCTGCAGGCTGGGACTGAACTGTGAAGGGCCCTTCTGGGGACACTTGGAGTTGCTTGGGCTGAGCACTCCTCCCCCACTCCCACCCTCTGAAGTGGTGAGTCGTGGCCTAGGATACAAACCCTGCAGCTTTCACCTCCCAGGCTGCTGGACATCAGCTTGGAGAAGCCATCAGTTCAGTGGAGGTGACTCCTGCTTTGGGAGAGGAGCAGCCCAGGGGGTCAGAGCGGTGTGTGCCACCCAGCATGCCCCTGGCACAGCTGGTGAAAGCTCTTTTCGAGCAGCAGGTTGCAACAGGGCCTGTCCTTGGTGTGGCTTTACCAGCTGCCTTCAGTCCCACCTGCATCAGAGGCAACACAAGACTGGAGTGTTAAGTCTCTTCTGTAGTGTTGGAAAGTCCTTAAGCAGTCTGCAGGAGTCCCTTTCACCCTTCCTCAGCCTTCTTGGAGCAGAATGAAGTGACATCCTGGGGGAACAAAATCACAGCACTGCTAAGGACTTCACTAAAATACAGGCTGGGATGGATACACTGAAAACAAACCTCTTGGAGACACAATCCTGAGGAGCTCACCCTGTTAGCATTTGCAGAGTACCCTGAGATCCTCTCTCTGATGAAAGGTGATAGTGGAAGTGCAAAGCATCACACATTTTTTGCTAACATGAGCTCCTTGGGGGTGAAATCCACAGTGCACGTGTCCCCTCAGAGGCAGTTTTGTCAAATTCCCATCCAGGTCTGGGGACAACATCTCCAGCATTAGGACTGCAGCGTAGGGCACGGCTGAGCTCTCAGAGGCTAGAGAACAACTGCAGCATTTTTAATTACAGCACTCCACTGTTTTCCAATAAACCATTTCACTCCACATTATGGGCAACTGTTCTTAGAGGGCTTTACTTTAGCTGGGATAAGTGACTGGAAAAAGCCTGAGCATCTACAGGAGAGCAGGTGGGGAGGTCTGGGATTGGTACAGCAAGCATTTCCCTGTGCAGCACGATGAAACTATTTAGCATAACCCTTAGTTAAAGAGTAAATTGGCTAAATGGCTCTGCCTACATTATCCTTCTGTGATAAGTGTTGTGGCTGATCCTGTAATGCTCCTCCCCCTGTTTTTGTTTATGTAAAGGATGCTACTGTGGAGGCATAATTTTCATAAAAATGTTCCGAGGAAAGGAAAAAAATAAAAACCCCAACAAACAAAAAATACCCTGCAGAACCTTTTGTGTTCACCCAAAGAAACAATATTTCAAATTATGCAAAATGATTAGAACTGAGTTCTGCATTAAGGGAAATTACAGCACCACACAGAAAATGGGAGGTGGTGGCATTGATATGGAGTCATAAAATAAGAGAATATTGCCTGGAGTTCAGTGCTTTTAATTCTCGTGTTGTTTGGTTTTTTCTTCGCTTTTTTTTTTCTTTGGTTGTTTTGGTCTTTTTTTCTTTCCTGTAAGTCCTTGCCTAAAAGTAGACAGCCTTACTTTGGGTGAAAAGTTCTCTCATATAGGGAGTGTGCCCTGAGTGAGTTGTGTATGAACAGAAACCAGCCTGGATTCTCCATCCAGAAAACTGCTGTGATGCCTGTGGTGCTGTTCAGGACTCTCTAAGTCATAAATACAAGCAGGAGCCAGTCTTTAGCAGTGAGCAGTACAGCCTGACTCTTAGCCTTGGAGCACAGGTAGTTTGGACCTGTGCTGTTCTGATCAGGTATGCAAAGGAGCTGTGGGTGAACCTCCACCTGCTCCTCCAGGAGAGGAGTTTTGTCTCTACACTGGAGCTACGTGCAGGTTTTATTTCCCAGTGCCGCCACGAAGGCTCAATCTCAGCAGTAGTCACAGGGCTCCTGGAGCTGCAGCCTCAGTTAGAGCACCAAACACTGCCTGAGCTGACAACACAGAGGACCACATCAAAGAATCATAGAATCACAGAATGATTAGAGTTGGAAGGGACTCCCAGAGGTCATCCAGTCCAACCCCCCTGCAAGAAGCAGGGACACCCCCAACTAGATCAGGTTGCTCAGGGCCTCATCCAACCTGGCCTTGAACGTCTCCAGGGATCCAGGGGCATCCACCACCTCCCACATCCTCCTTCTTGTCTTCTCTTCCTCAGTTTGGCCAGACAAAAACTCACATGCTGCTTCATCAGAGCATTCGTTCCACTGTGCGACATCACTGGTGTCACCAGACATGGGAACAGGTTGCTGACCAGTATGTTTGCCCTCGTGAGACCTCACCTGGAGTACTGTGTCCAGTGCTGGAACCCCCAACACAAGAAGGACATGGACCAGTTGGAGAGGGTCCAGAGGAGGCCACAANGGAACAGGTTGCCCAGGGAGGTGGTGGATGCCCCTGGATCCCTGGAGACGTTCAAGGCCAGGTTGGATGAGGCCCTGAGCAAGCTGATCTAGTTGGGGGTGTCCCTGCTTCTTGCAGGGGGATTGGACTGGATGACCTCTGGGGGTCTTTTCCAACTCCAGCCACTCTAGGATTCTATGTTCCAGAGCACTTAGCTGCTGTGCCGGTGCCAGATGTGTGCCTGGGCTCGCTCTCGGTGTGGTGGTTCGACACTCAGCCTCCTGATTGAGGAGATAAAGATGGAACAAACGAGTCTGTGAAAGAGGCATGTGTTTGGGCAGCATCATAAATCAAGGCAGGCTGGACTGCATGGCTATTTTCCTTTCCCCAGGCCAAAAGAGGATGGATTTAAGGCTCTATTGGTGTCAGCTGTTCTTTCTCCTCTCCTTCACGCCGTCTCCTTAATTCTTGTATTTATCGATGGCTGTGCTAACACAGATATACTCTGGTTTCTGAACTGTGAGGATGGTTGGATGACACTTAAATCAATATCATGTGGCAGTTTTATTTTCCTAGCCTTAGACACAATCTGTCCATTGTGCTAATGCTGTTTGTGGCTTAAATGAATGCAAGAATTTATAGGTGCATCTTGAAAGTGCTGCTTCTTTTAATCATTCCAGATAAAGGAATTCCTGCCTTATGCAAAGCAGGAGTGTCATCTGGTTAATGGGAAGATACTTAGCAGATGCAAGCTGCATGAATCCTTCATTTAAATGACTGTATTTACAGCCCTAATCGGACAAAAGAAACTGTGGAGCAGCAAGAAATAAAAGCTTCCAGAAAGAGAGAGAAAATATCCTCCACTGGGCACACTCTGGCAGGGTGAGGGTGATTCCCACAGCCTGTAGTGTGAAGGTGTGAACCTGTGTTGGTTCTGCCCCTGCTCCCTCCAGAGCCACAGCCGGACACTCTGGGGTGGCCTGGCTGTGGAGGCACATCCTCAGGTGCTGCAAAGGTCATGGTGACAATCACCCTCTCCATAAGAAGTATCAAGGGTGGTGTTGGAATTACAGTGGGTGCCTGAAGATCAGTTCTGTGGCCACACAGATAAGTGTGAGGAACATGCAAGTCTGTCCATGGGGAAGTGTCCTTCACGCAGACTGCTCACTCATGAGCTTCAGAGTCTCCTGTGCTGGGACAGAAGATGGGAGCAGGAGCTGGTAGACCATCACCACTCCCAAGAGACTGTAACAGATGCATCAGCAGGGAAATACTGAGATACTCAGCCATGACAGTGCAAATAGTCAACCCTGTCCTGGTGAAGAGCAGTTACTCTTTTGACAGTCTTCCATATTTACTTTTTCTAAAAGCCCTTTACAAAACACAAACAGCGTCAGAAGGAACATCCCAATTCACAAGCTGGTTCCATTTCAAAGGATTCAAAATGAATTTGCAAAAGAACCAACATGCTGAGATGATCTGATGGTCTTTTTCCTTAAATGCAAGACATGAAAGATCCTCAGGTGTCCCAAAACCCGTGTTCCATCAAACACATTTCTGAGAGCCATTCAAGTAATACTTCACTATATCCAACAGCAGACCCACAGCTACAAATAATTTATGAAATACCTGAGGATAAAAAGCCTTCTATCAGTGTAAGAATACAATGTAAACAATCATTAGGATATACTCACTGTTGTGCTGTCTGATCTCCAGATGAGGCACTTTAAAAACACTGAGCCCATCATCTTCCAGGAAATCAAAAGCTCATTTAAATACCAGGATCCACTGAGAGCAGTTCAAGCAGTATAAGTCTCTTGACAGAAGCATCTCACTCATCCAACGCTGGGAATGCAGTTTTACAAAACTACAGGAGAATTAAATCCACAAGGCAGCGTGTGCTCAGTTTGACAAGTGATAATTAACTGCTGACAGTATAATTTTATTTTGGATGCAAACTTGTTTTTCATTAAAAACTAATCAGGGAACATTTGCATGGGGTGGGACAGCCTCCTACAAGCAGGAACGTTCATAGTTCAGTGACTCTTCTGATACATTTGTCTTGATGCTGAGCGTGTATCCTTGTGGGAAAACCAAAGGATCAGATCTTCCCCAGGGATGCTGGAGCCTTTTCATCAACTCCAGGGGTTTTGGATCTGAGGGATGTGATGCCCCAGGCAATGCTCTTGATAAATATGAGCTTTGTCAACTCCACTGCTTTTCATATGCATTTTTCAAATGCATTTTGAGGCACTCAAAGACAGGTCCTAGGAAGGGAGGCCTTCTCTTCAGAGGGACACTTTTAGCTCTTTCCAAGAATGATCATGAGTATGACATGGTCATGAGTATCCTCTTTAGAGTGGTCCAGGATATAACATTACTACACTTGTTTCAGAGGATAATACCCATAATGTAGCGTGGTCAAAATAAGAAATAAATCATCTGAGTTTCCTTTGAGAGTCTGGGCTACATCTTGGCAAGAGAAGATTAACATTCAGCACAGGTCAGACCTCCAGCTTCCAGAGAGGAAAAGGCCTCCCTGACCTGCCAAATGACTGCAAAGGTCATTATCCCTTGGCTGAGCTTTAATGCAGTGACTTCTTATGGGATGGATTCTGCCTGCCTCAAGGTGTGGAGCAAGGAATGTAGAGCCTTCCCTCCCCTCTTCTCCAGCCTGTTCTTGCTGTTCATGAGGTGTCTGCACCAGAAAATACTGGCCTGAACAGAATCACAGTGTGTACAGTCCATTTTACTCATGACTGATGATAATGCATATTCAGAAATGGAAAGAATAGCATTAGGGTAATGTAGAAAGTCATATTACCAAGATCATAGAGAGAGGCTGTGGCAGAGACCTGAAGAGAACGAGACTCATTAACTTGCAGATTTCACCACTAGACACTACTCCTGTCTTCTGGGTTTCCAAATGTGCAAGTGTTGCTGCAGTAAATTATGATTCTGAAAGGTTAATTTTTAATAAGGCACTTAATGTATGTTATTTAAACAACAATTATTAAAAACATGTTTGAGGTTTACAATATAATAGGTAATTATCTTCTCCAGAACAGTTACAACAATACAGCACATTCTTGTCTTCAGTGGTACGCTGGCATTTGTTTAACCTATAATAACATTCTTACTAAACCTAAATTAAATGGATGTAATTCAGGTTATCACAGGAAATTTCAAGGAAACATCTCTTGCTGAACTGAATTTCTTTCCAGGCTAGTTAGAGCTGCCTTTTATGTTAATATGACTTGACCTAGAACTCTGGAGGTCCTCTAGAGCCTACTCATCAGCTGCAGAGAGCACTAGTCAAGCTCAGTGTCTGGTAGACGTAAAGCTCAGGCCAAAGCCGATGTCCTGGTGCTACTTTCCAGCAGTACGGGAAGCTGTCACCAGCTGCAGGATCTCTGTGGAGCTCAAACAGTCTGAATTTTTCTGATCTCTCCAGAGTGATGGATCATCACTCCATTTGGAGATACCTTGGAGGGTATAAAGCTGATGCAGTGAGAGTGAAAGAGTTAAACCCTTCTCCCATGCTGTGGCATAGAGCATCCACCAAAAAAGTGGTTGCTCCTGAGGGGAAGGGATTCATTTTTCCCAAGTCCTGCTTCCCACTTGTTTGTCCTGCAGTGACCCCCATGGAAAGCTCTCAGTGAAACTATGACAGTGTAAACGACCAGACACAGTATTTCTTTCTCAGTCTGAAGTCTAAGTTGTGTTTCTTTTTCTTTCCCCACACAAGAGTATCTCTTTCATGGATGATTTATAATAGGAGTTTCATTATAAGATCACAAAACACCAGGGAGTATGTTAGTATGGTTCAGTGTGTAATCCAGTATGATATCAGTGAAAATAATTACATTTTTGCCTGCAATTGAGGCAGCAAATATGAGTTTCTTCTTGACATCCATAGCTGAATTAGTGCTTCCCTTCCTGTAATCTTGTGTAAGTTTACCAAAATGCACATGCTGATTAATGCAGATACAGCCCCACTTCTACAAGTAGTGAGCACAGGAAAGGGCTTCATCCTTCATGGAGGTATTTTGAAGAACTGGGGCTGCTGTGAGAGCCTCAATCTGCTGTGAGTTCACTTACCTTTGTGGGAGTCAAACAGCATTTTTAACACCCAACGTAATGTTTCACCTGCTTTTCTCCATATGAGCAAGAATTCTGTGGCTCATGCAGAGTGCTGAGAAGTGTCACAGCTCACTGCACATAGGTGTTAGTGCAGTCACTGCTGGGTCTGGAGGGAGTCCAGAGTCTGATGAGGAGGAGAGGCTGAAGGCCCTGGTGTTGTTGAGCCTGGAGAAGAGGAGGCTGAGGGGAGACCTCCTGGCGCTCTGGGGCTTCCTGCCGAGGGCAGCGAAGGGGCAGGCGCCGATCTCCTCTCTGTGGGGACCAGGGACAGAAGCCGAGGGAACGGCATGAAGCTGCGCCAGGGGAGGGTCAGGCTGGGGGTCAGGAAGAGGCTCTGTCCTGAGAGGGGGGTCGGGCACTGGCACAGGCTCCCCAGGGAAGTGGTCCCAGCCCCCAGCTGGGCTGAGCTCAAGCAGCGTCTGGACGATGCGCTCAGTGCCCTGCTCTGACCTGGCTGCTCCTGTGTGGAGCCAGGGGTTGGGCTGAGGATCCTCGTGGGTCCCTTCCAGCTCAGGAGATTCCATGAGTTTATGACTCAGTGATAAAGATGAAGTCATGTGCTCTCCTTCCTTAGCCTGTTATGTGTTAAATTTGGGATGTGCACCCACTCCTATGTCAGCTGTGAGCCCGAGGATGGTAAATTAGCCCACACTGAGTTCTGTATAGACAGCTTGACTACTATCGATTTGTTAGGCTCTGTGACTAGAGGGTAGACGTATCCTTTGTCCATAAATGATGAAACACTTTGAGATTTTCATCTGGAAAGCACCCAAGAAGGACTAAAATGTTTCTTTGGCTTCTTTTTGTTGGTACCAGAATTTCCACTCTTCCTTCCAAAACTGCTTCTTGTCTCCCTAATGCAAATGCTATCAATCCACAAGCTGTCCAAACCGGCGTTCATGTACTTCTGTTGTATTGATTCATCCTTGATACTGTAAGAACTCCAGCGATATATCAGGCAATTGGAGAAGACTTTATTCAGTCCTTGCTCTAAAAAAGCAGAAGTATGTTTTAAATTTCTCCTATTCTGTGGAAAATAACCAGTTGGAATCGTAAGCCAAAGATGCTCACTTGACAGATGGGTTCCTGGCTATGCTGCAGTGTTTGAAATGTGTTCAAACTCACCAGATTGTATCCTGTTGACTAACAGGTTCCCACTTAGATGCCTTGGAACCAAGAGTTATGGAGCTAGGTATTTAAGGATCTCTGAGCAGAAACAAACCTGCATAAATCTAATTAGCAGTGGGCAGGTAATGCTGAGAGAAGAGTCCCAGGCAGTTGTAGAGAGCTTTACTGCAAGTTGCACTGGAAGGTATAAAGACTTGTACTGAGGTAGGTCAGGGAAGTGTGGGAGCCTGGTGAATGCCAGAGACTGAGCCCAGATGGGTGGTTCCTGACATCTTGAAGCTTAGAAGTCTGCAAATACAGGGTACAGGTAAGGGGGGCAGGCCTTACTGCTGGAATCTAGGTGAGACAGTACAGTTTGGTTGGGAGGTCACTTGTGTAAATCACCCGACACAAAGCAAAGAATTTGAAAATAAAGGAAGCAAGGAAGGTTTCTTCTGTATCTTGCTTTATACAAATTGAAACACCAGCAAAATTTTCCAGTGTGCTTTTATTTTTTTTCTTTTTAAGCTTCATGCCTCTTTCACAGAAGTCTCCAGAAAGGTTAAAACAGAGCACTTCCCTCCCTCGCAGTGTCCTCTGGCAAGTTAGGCTGTGCAGACTGGGGGTTGTGGCGAACCGCAGACAAGAATCAATAACTAAAAGTTAATGAGAACTGAGAATATTTAGGATTGAAAATCCCAGCCCAGACTGGTGTGTAAGCAGCAATTACTCGTATGGCCCTGTGACAGGCTGCCATTGCAGTGGGAATAGTGTCTGGTCAAAGCTCCTGCTTGCCTATCAAACATTAAAAGCTTTGCCACTGGCTAAGCCTCCTTAGCTGCTGCAGTTGTCAAATCTCTCTTTCCACAGAATCCACCAGCAGAGGGGATCACAAGTCTTCCTCTTTCCCATCCTCAATTAATATGCTTACAGAGTCAGGCAGATTACATGTGTTCCTATCCTGCTTGGCCAGAAGGAAGTTTCCTTCCTCTGTGGGGAAAGATTATGTATCTCCAAAGAAAACATGAAATGAGGTCACTTAGCCACACTCTATAAAAGTTGCTAAATGATTTTCAAAATGGATTGGAGATGTGGGAAGTGGCACAAGTATTTCTGGATGGGACAGTCTTTTCTTTACAATGCTGTGCTGGATTGTGTCATTAATGCTAATAGGAATCTTTAGTGCTAAATTAATTTGAACAAAAATCAGTGAGAAAAGCATTCTTGAATTGAAGGAAAGGTTGTGCTATCAGAATAGATAATTCACAAATTAATGTCTATTTTTCATGCCAAGATCTCTGTCAAACTTCAGTTTTGACAAAGAGTTTCATGTTGAGTTTCAGTTATAATTCCCCATTCATTATTCACCCTGTTTCTGAGCCAGGGGTCAGGCCAGCTTCACATAAGAGACTATGAATGAATTCTATGAGAGCATCCCTGAATCCAGGAACTAGGGGGAAAACTGCTATGTCAGAGCTTCGATTCTCCCAGAACCCCTGGAAAAGAACAGTGTCAAACCACATGGCATCATAACTGCCAGATCTCCGTGTGCTCAGCAAAGGTCTGGGGTCTTCCTCCATACAGAAGAGTAGAAGTACAGAGAAATGTAATGGGAATCAGGATGCAAGAAAACAAGTTAATGGCACATCTGCTGAGAGGGTGTTTTATCTTGACACAGACGAGGTAATGTCAGCTTGTGTGTTGAAATGTGTGGATACACGCGGTGCAGTGGGCGGTGTGTCTGGCTTCTGAGCCCTCAGTGCGACCAAAGGATGGAGGAATCCGTGCTTCAGCAAGAGAATAAAAAATGGCATTTATCCATGGCAGATTAACTGCAATGATTTTTGTATTTGACAAATTATATGGGAGTTGATCTCAGAAAAAATCGTTTCTGGGTCTTTGTCACATAACTGTATTAATGTTGATGCTGTTCACCTAGAGACGCCTTTGGATGCACTCTGCAGCTTAGTTTTACAGACTAAAGCAGCCTCATTTTGCTTCTTTCTTCCCAAATAAGCTGACATTTCAGGTGATGAAAATTCACACATTTAATGATGCAATGAACTGTAAACAAAAAAAAATATCATTGTGAGATATCCTAAGGGACAGTTTTGTTGCACCTTACTCTGTCCCTACCTCCTCGGTAGTACCCACAAAACCCTCCATTTGCAGCCCGTCCTCTGCAATCTCTTCTGGGTGTTGGTCCCTGTTTAAAAATTCTTGGCAGGACTTAGACAAACATCTCTACTTCCTAAAAGAAACAGCAGATGTACTAGTCAGACAGTTCAATCTTATCTTAGCTGTCTCAGCTTCATCCATACATTTGTTTCCCAGTTCCCTGCCCGTATATGAAAGGAAATGTCTTGTAGGCTCCAGTTTTGTTATTTGGGCTATGATGTTACAGGAAATACCTGAAATTCGTTGAAAAGAATAAATCATGGAATACTAGGAACCAAAGGGTATGAAGAGTACAAAGAGAAATCCTTGTCTTGACATAAAAATTTATAATTTACATTGCTTCTATAGTGAGGGTGAATTCCTGGCATTTCTAGTGGTTAGTCAAGAAGTGGAGGGAGATTGGATCAAGTATAGAGGCATTTCTAATAACCCTTAGTACAGAAATCAAGGCACTTACCCATTCTTGCATCATTATGGTAGCAGAACTAGGTCTTGTTTGTCAGTGACTGTAGCTCTTTGAAATAAATCCTAAGCTGAGTTAAGCATTTTAGTTGAGCACAAAGCCCCAAGGATTGGATTCCCCAGGTTGAGATGTGCCTCAGACTGAGATGAATCCCATCTGGGGTCCAACTTTGGCTCCCTACTAGTGAGAGAGCTACATCTAAACTACTTTAAGGGGAAATGAGAGACAACAGATGCTTTTCATGCAGGGAGGTCTGTCCTACCAGGCAGGAGCTATAAATACTGGGTGAAGCCCAGAGCCATTATCTATCCCTCTGCAGGGGTCCTGGAGCAACATATAATACTCTAGACCAACCACTGAATTAAGTTTATGATAACAACTGAAATTTAGGCCACCTGCAACATCTGCTCCATACTGAAAATTGCTCAGATTTACAACCAGAGCACCGTGGGAGTAAGGGACGTACCAACCTGGGGCGAGTGCAGGGCCTGGAGCAGCCAGAGGTGCGGCTGAGCTGGGGGCTTGTAGCACACCAGAGACATGTTTGTATCAGCTGGCTGCAGTCAATAAACAGGGCCAGTTACTGCAGGTATTTGCAGTGTGTCAGGACTATTTGCTCAGTCCTGGACCTGCTCCTGGTGACCTTCCTTACAGGATCCTATGGGGAGCAGATCCAGGGCCAGCTGGGTTCTTCTGTCTGTTTGGTGCCATCCCGGTGGCACTCATGGCTCTGCACAGAGTGGGCTTTTTTGCTGTGTTATAATATATGCAGAGATAAGATATAAACCACGTGCCCAGGAGAGGCTGCAGGAATCACACTGGCAGCAATATACTCCAGGCTGTTAATTTTCTGGAATGCTCCTTTGGATCAGATAGAAGATTGCTGCAAATGGAGGTCATATGGCACACCTGAAGCATCCTCTATGCATCTATCAGACTTTATAGTCTAATCCCTTTAAAGTGTAAAGAATTAGTCTTTAGGTAACACCACTTTTGGTTGTAATGAGAACCGAAGGGAGCTGGACAGGAGTTTGAGAGCTCAGGGGAGGTGCGTCGGGATGTGGTGTGCATGTGCACATCAGCATCCCTGCATCAGCCAGAGTGCAAAGCCTTCTGTGACAGAAAGAAGTTCAGGAGTATCCCTGTACATTGGTGATATCCTACTTTATTGGTTTGGGAAAGGGTTGGGGAAAAAAAA
>VXBZ01011352.1:138561-322408 GCA_013399135.1 Heliornis fulica | reverse complement strand
TTCAGAAGAGGAGAGTTGATTCAAATCAGCATATAAAAATGGAAGTCAGCCTTTGGCTGTGTAAAGATCTCATTTAATTTTAAAAAGTGAAAAGAAATCACATAAAATCATGCTGTCAATTTACAAAAACATTTTCAACATTTCACTGTACCACAAAATGCATTGCAGGTATTATTGCTTAATTAGCAGCAGTTTGAAGTAATTAATCTGTTAGTATTTCTTAAACAGTATTTGCTGAATAGCCAAAATAAACACAGAGTTTTAGTTAGAAGGCATATGAGTTTTTCCTGTTTGGTACAGGGGGATTTCTATGCAGATATACTGAATAATAGAGTTCAAAATGATTACTTCACATTTACCACTCCACACATGGTACAACCACATATGAACAATGTGAAGACACTGCCACAGGAGAAAGTGCTTCTGTGTTTTGAAAATTAAACATGCTTTTACTTAGATTTTTATTGAGGATATCTGGAATTGGATGGATGGATTGAAATTCTGAGGTCAATCTGGGGTGGATAATATTGCTAAGATTTCCAAAATAAAGTGCGTGGGAGGAAAGCAGTGGTTGTTAACTTTAAACAAGTTTTTTTTGGGTTTGTTTGTTCATTATACCTTTTGGAGTCTAGATGGCTTTCCAGACAAGGCTTTTTCATTTTCTACCCTGCTTATGGGAGAAGAATTACTTTAAACTGCAAATGGGAATATTTTTAGTCACTTCTGTAGGAGCCAGGGAAATAAAGTATATTGTAGTAGCTGACAGCAGTATTTTTTTAACCTATAGACTGACTTTTTTGAATTTTCGCTAAATAATTTTGAGTGCATAATTTAAATCAGTTGTAGCAGATTTTGAAAGTGACAGCTGACAGTTCTTATTACCAGATGAGAACCAAATGTGTGGAAAGTGAAATAAAGCAATTCAGCTTGTAATGTTTTATCTGACTTTTGTGGACAGTAGAAAGAAGTAAAGAATTGAAGTGTCATGTGCAGTGTCCTGTCCTTTCCTCCTTCCCACTGCCCAAATTGTTTTCCTGTTATGACTGTAGATAGATATTATGCGAAGAGCACACTGATTTTTCTGAGACATGATTAAGCTTGAAACTAGGAGAGGACTGAAAATCTTCTGTAGTGACATTGAAGTTGCGGCAAGAAACAGTAAAAAAAAAAAAAAAAGGAAAAAGGAAAAAAGAGCAAAAATTTCCTAATACAAGTGTTGAGAATAGATGAAATGCTGGTATAAGGACCTTCTGGGAGCTGCACTGGAGAGAACCCTTGCTGCGGCCTATTAACGCCCTTTTAAACGTCAAGCTTTTGGGTAATCTGCTCAGGTCCTAGCAGTGCAAAAGAGACCACAGAACTACTGCTCTTGCTGTAGGAAGTTATTTATGTGCCTACTTTTGAGATGACTTGGTGCTTTGACAGTGGGGTTTTTTTCTTGATAAGAAGTTGTTAAATGCATAAGGTCAAAACAGATTTGATAGTTGAAGGAAAACATTTCTGAAAAATTTTCAATGAGCGCGCAGTCAGTTTTGCAATTAACAGTATATGTTTGCATTTTGTCAGCTTAGTGTGTGCCTGTTCTTCTGGAATGTAAACTGAATCTATGAATAATGCAGACCAGCACAGAATATTGTTCTGTTCCCCTAGCTGCTCAAGTTGCTTTTACAGCATGAAATTCTGCTATTGCCTGTTTTCTAGAGGATGTTGAGTTACGTTTGAAGCTTTGACCTTTAACTTCAGAGCACTCTGTGGAGGGCCCAGGCAATCAAGAGGATCTTCTGAGGATGGATGCTGACAGATCTGGTTCCTTTGCTTAGTGGATATGTGTGCATGGAAGATGTTGCTTACTGTGTGGGAGATAGCTTCTTTGGAGAGAGAAATTGTGATACAGTGAAGGATTTGGTTTCTTCTGCCCGGTGTTTAAAATACGTGTCACTTAAATTTTTAATTAAGGTTCAGCGTTGAAATGCCACTTAACGTGGAGGAGATTTGGAACCGTGGTTTCATTCCATCACTGTGACAAGAGGACTTCTGTACTGGAACAGCATTTGTGTGATACTCATATTCAGTGCCACTCCCTCTCTGCAGTTGCATTTTACTTCTCAGTTATTTTTGCCAGATAGAATGTACAGTTTGCATGCGTCAGTTTAGTTATCTCCTCTTATAGTAGTTCTTCAAGACACTAGCATTAACTTTGATCACCTCCCAGACAAGCTAGCTGTCAGTATCACATAACTTCTGTGTGTATGTGTGTTAAATCCAGCCTGGTTTTGTGGGGTCTGAGGTCTTTCTTCAGTTTGTGCTAAATAATGGGATTAAATGTTTAAGATGATGCTGCCTGATAAACCATTCTAACAGTTTCATTAGTTACTGGTTTTGAATTGTGAAGTGTGAAATGTTTTTCACAAGTATTCTTGCTTGCTTTGGCAGGTTTTACTCCTGTAATATCACCACAAAGTTCATTGTAGATTACTATTCATGAAACATAATAAAATTATATAGTTATATTAAATAATTTTCAACTTGATATGGATGTAGATCTTACTCTTAAGTTTTTTGTTGGTGTGCACAACATCATCACTTCTATGCTGAAGTGCTACATACTTAATTTTAGATTAAATCTAGATGTCTAAAACAGATAATGAGCTCCTAAATTTCACTTCATCCGTGTACTTCTCACGGAGATTTCTGTGACAGTATTGTATGAACACTTATTCTGAGGCTTTCAAAATCAGCATTTTTCAGGTAATGTGCCTTTTACAACATTCATATGTAGGCAGTAATAAGATTCTTTTTAAAGCATATTTAAGAGAAAGTCTCTTTGAGAGTCTCAATATTTTTATTTATTTTTTTAGTAGAGACGTCTGCTCTGTCACTGTATTTACAATTAGGTAGACTAGCTTTCCCCAGTAATAGTTGCTTAGTATTGCACTCAGTTACTGATTCAGTCATGGGTAAATTATTGAAGACTCTTAGGCAGCCAGAGCTCTTTCATTATAAATAGTTCTTTCTAGTTTGCACCTGTAGGTGCTCCATGGAATATTGTTTGGAAATATTCTAAGCAGTCCCTTCTCTGGGAAAGAAAGATGATACGTAGCCGTCTTAGATATTTGGACCTTGGTCTTAAATATCGCTGTTTTCCAGTTACTTTGGAAGGGAAGGTTTTGGTCCTCAATATCTGAAACTAGAATGACCAATACATATAAACTTCTGTAATTTAATTTTTTTTTTTTTTAAATCTTTGCAGATGTGATGCAGATCCATCTGCCCTAGCTAAATATGTTCTGGCTTTGGTAAAGAAGGATAAAAGTGAGAAGGAGCTGAAGGCATTGTGTGTTGATCAGCTGGATGTATTTCTTCAGAAAGGTATGGTCTTTGTGATAGACTTTTCACTCATGCTTAATTGTCAACTTGGTTAATTCATTCAGAAAGACTTCTACCAACGAACTGTGCATTTATCTCCATATTGCCGTTGTTACTTTGAAGTATGTAATTCCATTTTCATGACGCAATTTCTTTCTAAAAAGAGGTGTGTAGCACAGGTTTTTGTCTGTTGATATTCCTGGAAGAAAATTGTGGGTGTGAAGATTTACTGCTAGAATTAGAAGCTTTGGAGCTCTGCATGTATTCCAGAAATATTCTTTTAAAGACATTTTTTAAAGACACATTAAATAATTCAGTTATTAAAAACCTTCATGAAGCTTCTTCACTGTTTCTTGACTTTGTTAATGTCTTTTTAAAATACAAAGTTAGCAGCAGAGTATTTAAAAATAATGCTTTTAATTGTTTTATCATTTTGGTGAATGTTGATTCCCCTACACCTTGCCAATTTATTTTTAAGGCAAATGTTAGCTGACGTTTTGGCTAATATATATTTGTACACTCTTTGCTTTTAGAAACTCAGATATTCGTGGAAAAACTGTTTGATGCTGTGAATACAAAAAGCTATCTACCTCCACCAGAACAGCCATCATCAGGAAGTCTGAAAGTAGAATTTTTTCAACACCAAGAAAAAGAGACAAAAAAAGAAGAGGTAGTTGTTGAATAATTTAAATTTATGTCCTTTTTTTCTCCTCGTTCTTTTAGTTTACATATGTGGTTTAGCTTTGTATTAGTGTTACCCAAACTTATACTACCTAACGTGTCTCAAGATTTATGCTTATTATTTTGAGTACTGTTGCAGTGTTTTCCTAAACCTAAGTGGGTTTCTCAAAGGTAAAACAAAGTGGTTCTAACTAGGCAAATGTAAATAAATGTATTGAGTAGTATAGGAGTTGCAGTGCAACCTACATTAGTTCTTTGCACAGGATTGCTGTTGTAGTTATGCTACCCTTTAATTCAGCATACACCCAGACTCTCCATTCCAAATGGCAGTCCTCATTACTCCAGCGGATTGATCTTGATAACATTCTTATTCAGATGCAAGTGTTGATGTTGATTTTTGGGTCAGAAGAGCAGGCTTGTCCTTTGTGAGAGCAGCCCAGGTTTGCTGCATGAAGGTGTTTAGCTGTGATCTGAAGAAACTAACCTGCTGATGAAGAAAAATACCTTATTGTGTCAGTTGAATATTACCTCTTTTTCAGTCTGTCGCTACACTTTACTGTGTATTTTTGTCCACCTGTAGCAAAAGCTGATGCATATTCTGTGCAGCATAGTAAGGATTGTGTCATCTGCTTTTTCTTCCCACATGTGCTTTGAATATTTCTGGAAATAGAAATCCAGTGTTACAAAGATTCTCTAATTGCATCAGATACAAAAATGTTTTTTTCAGCATTACTGCTGACTTTACTCAGAATTTAGAGCTTTTTGTTTTTATTTGATTGTGCACAAGTCTTTATGTGATAGTGTTTTGATCTAATATATATACTTTAAATTCAGATAGTTAAAGAGGAAGAGCGAGAGAAAAAGTTTTCTCGAAGATTAAATCACAGCCCTCCTCAGTCAAGTTCTCGCTACAGAGATACCAGGTAATAAATTCTTCCTAACCTCTTGTATTGTGTCAGTGATCAGATGGATTTAGATTTTTAAATTTTACTGAAATATTTTCTTGCTGTATGGTCACCTAATAAACCTAAAACTAAGACTTTGATTGCGTTTATGCATATGTAGTTAAATGGCAAGTATATAAGCAACAGTAAACTGAGTTGTGCAGAATTACTGCAGTTGAACTTTATGATTCACTTCTATGCTAGAATTATCGTTTATATTATAACACTTGCTTTGCTCAGTATTTTGAATTCTGGCAATTTTAATTTAGAAGCCTTCTCCTCAGTAACTTTTTGACATTTCCAACTTGGGAAAGGTGCACTGGTTGTCAGAAACAGAATTTTGCAAACGTATTAAAAACTTACAGTAAAACTAAACTGAGTAAACCAAGTAAGAGTTTTGAAGGGTCATAGTTAGATTCCATATGTAGCTTTTCTCACATTTTCCTTTGGCATTTCTTGAGGGTTTTTAATGGTAGTTAATGCTATGGCTTCATAATTCTTGTAATTAACCTACAAAACTACATTTTTAGAAGCCGTGATGAAAGGAAAAAAGATGAACGTTCTCGGAAGAGAGATTATGACCGAAATCCTCCCAGAAGAGATTCCTATAGGGATAGGTATAACAGAAGAAGGGGGAGGAGTCGGAGCTATAGCAGGAGTCGAAGTAGAAGTTGGAGCAAAGAGAGATTGCGGGACCGGGATCGAGACCGAAGCAGAAGCCGGAGCAGAACACGAAGCAGAGGTAGCAACAGTTGGTCTCTAAAATACGGTGAATGTTGCCTACAAAATTTAGACATTAAACACTGTGTCACGATGTAACAAATTTTCCTCTGTTCTTTCTTTGCTCAATTTTGGTTTAGCTTTCCATGGAAGTAAGGTTTATGTGATTATGTTTTCAGTATTGGTTTTCCTGTTTCCCTCCACTCTTCTCTAATACCTTTGATTGTGTTGGTCATTTTTAAGCAGTGTTGTTAAGAGAAGAAGAAGAATCCTAATTAAATGCGTTTCACTAAGTTTTAGAAAACTGAGAATCTTGTTTGGAAAGATCTAGAAATTAATACCTATCTATGGAGTGTATCTATGAAGAAGTAGAACTGGCAGATATTACCTGCTTGACAGCAAATGACTTGTCAAGCAGAACAGTTCAGCTCTGTTCTTTTCATCTTGTCCTCTTCTTGGTGTTAAAGGGAGGGGCTGAAATTATTACATTAAATATTTACACTTGCACACATATTGTTAGGACTTAAGGCTGCAATACACTTTTTTTAAAAAATTAAACTTCTTTAAAAGCAGAGCTGTTTATTCAGCTGAAAAGAATGCATTTTACCCCAATGCTGTTAACTTAAAAATGGGAAAAGAGTATTGAGAATAATCTTATACCTTCAGTATGTCTCAAACAATGTAGAGGTAAAAGTAGTCTGGCCTAAATCTTCTGTGCATTTTTCTCCCTTTCTGTAGAATGGGCTTCAGTAACTCAGCCTTTAATATAGGAATGCAGAGTTCCTAAAAATATGTGAGCAGATATTAAAAAAAAAAACAACAAAAAACAAAACAAAGACAACAAAAAAAAACCAACCCCAAAACTGAATGAACGAGCAAGTTAAACTGCTACATGCTAATTAACTAAAAGATTGTGATGTGATTGAATCTTAATTTAAGATTGCTTTACATAATTTGCAATGGTAAAGTCGTACAGTATCTTTTAGTGAAAACGTTTCTTTTTCTAAGCACATTAAGAAAAGCCTGTTTTATTCACACTTTTATCTGCCATTCTTAAAATATTTTTATTACTGTCCTTTTAATGTGGGGTTATTTAGGCTTACCAACTTAGCTCATGGCAGTACTCTTCTGTCTTATTTTGGATACTTACTGTTCATTTAATGGTAATATTAGAAAATTAAGAGAATATTTTGTATGTTTTAAGAATAAAAGGTCATGGTACTGCTATATCTGTCCAGGAGTGTTTTACACCTGTCAAGCACTGTTATTTTTCCAGTTATGACAAAGCTTTGCATGCCATTAGTATATGCATTTGAATGAAGATAAAATGAACAGCTTGGGGATAAGCTGTTATTTAACATGGTATTCAACCTGAAGATATTATTTAACATCTTCAATGCTTCAGTACAGTAACAGTGTACTGAAGCTACAGGTAACTACAGAAGTTACACATATTTAATGCTTCAATAGGCTAACAAGGCATTGAAACATTGAAGATGCATAACTTCTGTAGTTACCTTTTTCTTGCCCGCTGCTTCCCTTTATTCAGAATAACTTTCCACCTCAAGTTCTCAGAATATATGCATCACTACAGAAGATTTATTCTGCTTGAAGTTAAATAGGGTTTCAGCTTTACTGTGGTTGTGGCTGTTACTAAAATAACCCAGGAGCTCACTATGTATTCATAAGGTTATTTTTTTTCGATTAAGCCTTTGGAATGTAGAACCATGGAATAGTGCAGGTTGGAAGAGACCTCTGTAGGTCATGTAGTCTTTCTCAAAGCACATAAACTGGAGCAGGTTGCTGAGGACCTCATCCAGTTGGGTTATGCATAACTCCAAGGTCAGAGATTGTACAGTCTGCCTCTGGTCAACCTGTGGAACATTATTATTATTATTATTATTAGTTATTATTTGTTATTATTTGTTATTATTGTTAGTGGCTACTTCTGGTAAAATGTACAGAAAGAATCATCNGGCATTGAAACATTGAAGATGCATAACTTCTGTAGTTACCTTTTTCTTGCCCGCTGCTTCCCTTTATTCAGAATAACTTTCCACCTCAAGTTCTCAGAATATATGCATCACTACAGAAGATTTATTCTGCTTGAAGTTAAATAGGGTTTCAGCTTTACTGTGGTTGTGGCTGTTACTAAAATAACCCAGGAGCTCACTATGTATTCATAAGGTTATTTTTTTTCGATTAAGCCTTTGGAATGTAGAACCATGGAATAGTGCAGGTTGGAAGAGACCTCTGTAGGTCATGTAGTCTTTCTCAAAGCACATAAACTGGAGCAGGTTGCTGAGGACCTCATCCAGTTGGGTTATGCATAACTCCAAGGTCAGAGATTGTACAGTCTGCCTCTGGTCAACCTGTGGAACATTATTATTATTATTATTATTAGTTATTATTTGTTATTATTTGTTATTATTGTTAGTGGCTACTTCTGGTAAAATGTACAGAAAGAATCATCTATTATAACTTTTTTTTTCCCCCCTTAATATAGAAAGGGATTTGGGAAAGCCAAAATATGATATGGATAGAACAGATCCATTAGAGAACAACTATACTCCAGTTTCTTCTGTGACAAATATTTCATCTGGCCACTACCCTGTCCCTACACTGAGCAGCACTATTACTGTTATTGCTCCTGCTCATCATGGAAATAACACTACTGAAAGCTGGTCAGAGTTCCATGAAGAGCAGCTGGACCACAACTCCTATGGAAGACCTCCGCTGCCAAAGAAACGCTGTAGAGATTATGATGGTAAGTCTGTATTTTTTAATTGCTCCCAACAGCATTGATTGGCCCCTTTCTGAAAAGGTTGGGGTTGTTTTCTTTTCCTGATCTACTCTAATACTGTGGGTTTTTTTCTGCTACACAATTCATGAATACAATTTTTATCCCAGTTTTATTAATCTAGCTTTCGTACAGCTTTATTAGTGCTTGCATAGTTATTAGAATTAGTTACTACATCCATTTTACATGGATGACAAATAGAATATTTCATTAAAATGAAAATTTCATTAAAAAAATTATTTTAATTTCGTTATAAAGTTAGTTTTAAAATGAAGCTTTACTCAGGTGTTGTCGTATGTCATGTTCAAGCAAAGTACTGTATTTGATAGTTTTGACCATGATTAGCACCTTATTGACCTCATTTTTTAATTCCATCCTATCTAAGAGAGAAATTTCAACTAGATAGGTCTAGAGCTGCAGCTTTTTCAGGCTCACGTTAACTCATTTTTTCTATGAATTGTGTTCCTTTTTTGTTTTTTTTCTATGTCTTAAGCTATCACTTAGCATGTCTTGTGCCAAATTTCACTCAAGAGGTTGATGGAGTTAGCAGTGAACCTCTTAGCTCAGAAGTTTAAATTTCCCCCTTAAGTTTTTTTTCTGAGGACATTTTTTGTTGTATACCACAGTGATGAGCTGAAGATCTAGGTCAGTTCAGAACTCTGATTAGAGTAGAATTTATTTTTAAAGAAAGAAAATGGGAGGCTGAGCATTCAAGCATTGGCAGAGTCATACTTGTGAAGAATAGGTTTGCCAGTATATGTCACAGCAGTACTGTGGTGCAAGTGGAGTTGTGAAAGTTTAGTTTTGTTTCGAGGTTTTCTTGTAATGCAGCTGAGCTGCAGAACCTGTTGTGGTCTCCCAGCTCTACAGGTTTTTTAGAAAGGAACAAAGCATGCAGGCTATTCAGTACTGTTGAAACAACATCTTCAGGCATGAGGCTGGGACTTTGTACCTCTAGCAGTCTGTCTTCTGTAGCAGCTTATTACCTCCATTTTCTGAGTGTGAAGCAAGTGGTAATATGTTGGAAAACTGTGACAGGAGTCCTCGTTTTTTTACTGTATGTTATACGTATTCACCCCCTGCCTTTTCTGACTGTTACTAAAATTTCTCTTCCACTTTATTTTGCTATGGCTGTTTGTCTTGTAAATTTATAAACTCTTCAGTGGCTAGCTGGTTCCAACATACTGCTCTTCCATATTTTCTACTTGATCCTCTGCAGAACTAATTTTTCCTTAATGTTTCAGTTTACTTTCTGTAACTTTCTGAAGATGAGGTAATACAGACTGTTTCTCAGCATGATATTTTGAGGAAGTGGATACTCAGCTATGTTCCTGTTTCACAAGAAGATCTTTTGAACTTTTACCCCATATCGCATTGTATTGTTTTGCTTGTTGGCTTGCTTTGGGGGGACTATTGCTAAACAGATAATCATAGGTTTAAAAGTCATCTAGTCCAACCCCTGTGCAATGAGCAGGGAAATCTACAGCTAGATCAGGTTGCGCAGAGCCTCATCCAACCTGTCCTTGAGTGTTTTCAGGGATGGGGCATCTGCCACACCTCTGGGCAACTTGTTCCTCTGTTTAACTGCTGTCATGGTAAAAAATTTCTTTCTTCTTTGCATATTGTCTGAAACTGCTCTTCAGATCAAAACCGTTCTCCCTTGGCCTATCACAACAGGCCCTAGTAAAAAGTTTGTTGCCATCTTTCGAGTCCCCTTTAAGTACTGAAAGGCTGAACTAAGTTCTCTTTGGAGCCTTCTCTTTCCCAGGCTTAACAAGCTCAACTCTCTCAGCCTGTCTTCAGAGGAGATCATCTGATCATCTTTGTGGCCCTTCTCTGGAGTCACTCCAATCTTTTACTTGACTGTAAAAGAAAAGAAGTGAATGCAGATTTTATTTATATGTGTGTATTACATATTTATGTGTGATTGTATATATGCGTATATAAAACACAAGTATGTAAACAACAGAAGTTTTTGCTCTTAACATAATTATTGAACTATAGCAAAATAATCTAATTATTCCTGAAATAATTGCAAAAGAGAAAAAAACTGAGTACGTTTTCTCATGTTGGAATTTTCTAATATTAAATTCTAACTTTAATAAGGATTTCTCAAGCCTAATAATTGTGCTTTTTGCTTAGAAACACTATGGTTTTGATAATGCAGTGACAGCTAGATTTCATTCTTTCCTTTCATTCTTTTCTTTCACAGTTTTTAACAATTCAGTGCAGAATTAATTCTTGAAGAAAAGTCTTATCTTACATTTATTCTGCTAGCATGTTGCTGCAGTCTTACTGTGTGCTGACTGCTAAACAACTGATTTTATTTTCTTAGTATAAATTTCTGCTGGTATATGAAGCTCTTATCAACTGCTGAATTTCACAAACTTCATGTTGTATCTACTTGAAGTCAAACTACAGCTATGAAATGCTAAACAGTTACAACCTTTCTTTATTTTTTTTAATGTTTCAGAAAAGGGTTTCTGTATGAGGGGAGACATGTGCCCTTTTGATCATGGAAGTGATCCAGTAGTGGTAGAAGACGTGAATCTTCCAGGCATTCTGCCTTTTCCAGCACAACCCCCTGTTGTTGAAGGACCACCTCCTCCTGGACTTCCCCCACCTCCACCAATTCTGAGTCCTCCTCCTGTTAACCTTAGACCTCCAGTTCCACCACCAGGCCCCTTACCACCTAGCCTTCCACCTGTAACAGGTAATAAAAGATTAAACATTTTTTTTGTAGGAAATCCAGGTTCTTACTTGAGTTATGTGCAGTGCAGAAAGCTGTTGTAAGAATGCCAACTACGTTTTAGAAAATTGTGCTGTGTTTACTACACCATAGCTTAACCCCAGATAAAAAAAAAATTGCATGTTAAACGTGAATCTTGACTATGGAATAATATTTTGAATGTGTTTAAGCAAAAGCACAGCATTGCAAAACTCAATTCCTTGATTTTTTTAGAAGTATTTGAAAAATGACTATTCCTAGAGAAGAAGGGAAAATTCTGGAAACAATAGATATTTGTAATTTCAGCTATAATGCCAGAAATGGAAGAGAATTCATGACCACATCAGATTTGCACCTGAAAATCTGATTTGCAATTCATTTTGAAAATAAACTTGTTGACTCTTACCATAACTAAGAAAGTTATCCAGCTAGTTTAGTTGGCTCAAGAGCTTAAAATTACATGAAGATCTGCTTGCATGGCTGTCATTTATAAAAGAGCAGTTTAGGATTCCATTCTCTTGTGTGGCTTAAAAACTGTTATGTTACTTTTTTTGTGATTATTTCTTTATCTGTCTTTTTTTTTTAAATGAACATTGAAGTTCTACTTGGTAAAATTATTCAAGAACATTTGATACTTGTTAATGTTGGATAATTTCTTAAATTGTTTTAATTTCTAGTTGATAGTATATTTAAAAATTGAATTTATTAATTTCTCTTGGTGCAGAGAGTAACTGTATTGCTGCCTCATATACTATTTTCAGATTTATGTGTTTAGCTCAGACATGAGACCACCTCTGAAAGTGTTAATTGTAAAAAAAAAAAAAAAGGGTCACAACAACCCAAAAAAAAACAGAAATTGTTTCTTAGAGGCAGTTTTATAGAGCTTTATAGAGCTTCTGTTGGTGAACAAAAATACTGGGTTAGCAATTCAATTTTGCACTTAGAAGGTGTTTGGGAAGTGTTAAACTATTCAAATGCTTTGCTCTGTAATCTGAGTTCTGAGTCACTGGTGGGGATGGTTTCATAGGAATGAACAGTAATACATGTGTGTCCCCTCACCCCCTGTTTTTTTTAAATAGTCTTCAGAACACTTGGAGTTGAGTGAAATATAATCTATTGGAAAGTAAAGTAATGCAATGTTTTCCTTTGTTTTTGACAGGACCACCCCCTCCCCTTCCCCCATTGCAGCCTGCTGGCATGGATGCTCCCCCAAATTCAGCAACTAGCTCAGTTCCTACTGTTGTTACAACGGGTATTCATCACCAGCCGCCTCCTGCTCCACCCTCTCTTTTTACAGCAGGTGTAGTACTGAGGCTTTGCCCACAAGGTTTGCTAAATAGAATAACATTGATTCATATTATAGTGCACTTCTTAGAGATTGTAATTTTTATAGTTTGGGAGAATAAGTGTGTATCATTTAGTCTGTTGACAGTAACTTTTTCTTACTTGGGTTAGGACAGAAGTAAAATTTGCATGTAAAATGTGAATCTTGACTGGAATAATATTTTCACTAGCAGAAAACGTGGTATGGTTTTAGGATAGTTGTTATACAGGTCTTCAGTTGTAACTGTATCTTGTAACTATATGGAATATTATATTTTAAAATTTAGGAGTTCAAACTGCAATTTATTTTAATTAGACAGTTTCTTTGTTACCAGAACCGTACGACACAGATGGCTATAATCCAGAAGCTCCAAGTATAACAAATACTTCAAGACCTATGTATAGACATAGAGTACATGCTCAAAGACCAAACTTAATAGGCCTCACATCAGGTGATATGGATCTCCCACCCAGAGGTATGCTTTTAAGCTGTGCTTGCTTACTTTGCTGGTTTTCTTACATTGGTGCAAGCTGAGGCAGTTTTCAGAGAATGTAATACTGGGAAACATTGTATTTTTAAAAATCTTGTGGAATTAAAAGAAGGCTAATTGAGTAGGGAATCATACTTACTTTGTGTCTGCATTTTTACAGGTCAAATGAAATCTCTTGTTAGTATTGCACAGTTTACACTTGGCTTTAATAACTGGTCACTCTATCTCTTGTACAGAAAAAATGTTAATGTTGCTGTATCAGATTCTTTACTGCAGAGAGGAGCTGGTCATTTTTATCTGCTAGCAGACTGTTATGCATTACTGATCTTAAACTCATAGTTTCTGTGGCTTTGAGAAGAGTCAGCATCATATAGAATGAGAAAGGAAGAGGAATAAAACCATTCTTTTTAAATGTGTGTTTGTTTACTTTTGTGTGTATTAGAATTTACTGTGTTTCTGTTAGTGTATTTTCAGTGAGGATTCTCTCAGTGATTCCTCTTATTTAGTAAGAACCACTCCTCCTCCCACACCATCCCTAAATCTTGCTCCTGGGTGAGAGTGCTCTGTAGTACTGTAAATTTCCTATCACAAAATGTGCCATCTAATAGTAGATTGGAGGTGCTAGCAAAAATGGCGTGAACCTGAATGTATTGTATGGGACACTGCAGATCAGTGAGTGCAGCCATCTGAGGCAGATGATTTCTGTCACCACTGTCTTTTTCTTACATATGATGTTACTGTGACAAAATGAAAGCTATTGGTTATTTTGGCTTGTCACATCATCTGTTGATAGTTAAGGGGAGAAGTTTGTGACCAAGATTTTGATCTAGTTTGGATGGGCATTGTAGTGATTTCACAATAAACAGTTGTGCTTTTCAGTGCAAATTGAATGTGAACAGAATACCTTTCTACAAAAAAATACCCCAAAATACAAAAAATATTGTAAAATCTTTTCATCTGTTTACAGAAAAACCTCCTAATAAAAGCAGTATGAGAATAGTGGTAGATGCTGAATCCAGGAAAAGAACAATTGGTGCAGGGGATGGTGGAGTTCCTGCAAAGAAGACTTGGTTTGACAAGTGAGTGATCGTTAGCACAAGGTTGGCTTAATAGTTGGATTTCCATGGAATGATCTTCTGTAATCTGATTCATACACAAATCTGTATAAGTTGCAAGCAAGTTAATCTGTGCATAAGATGACTGTACTAAAATAACTCACGCTGTGGAGTGATCCGTGTTTGACTGTCTTCTCTCAAAGGCAGTATAGAGGTAGCTGAAGTTGTTTTGGATGATACTAAGATCTACTCCCTGAAAGCTGGAATGATCTAAGAAAGCGGCAGTGTGATGGTGGTTAGGGATGACTGGTTTTAGTTTGAAATCTGTATCGCTGCTGTTTTGGATTGGGTTGCTGGGTATGTTGCTGACAGAAAATACAGCGTGCAGTGCTTAGTGTCCAAATATACCTGGGGTGACAAAAGGTTGGAATGTGTTTTAATAGATTACTGTAACTGAGGAAAGCCTTGAAGCAATTGTTAATTGTAATGTTAGTGGGGAAATTCCCTGGAACAGCTGAGAAATAGTTAGAAATAGAAGCCATGTGGAAGTCAAGGCTTAACTGACATAAGCCAATTACTGTGAATCATCTCACAGATTCATGCGTTTGGGGTGTGCTGAGAGTATCAGTGGGGAAAAATGCAGATACAGGAGTCTGTGTGCTGTTCTCTTCTACACTTTTCTAAAATGACATTTCTTTAAGTCTGCAGATGTTTCTCTTGGTCTCATACACGCGTGGTTCTATGTAAACATATACAAGTTAACTTTGTATCTGCTAGCTTGCTATGGATTTCTGGCTTGATTTTTATTTGTTGCAGGCAAAATTTTAACAGAACAAACAGTCCAGGTTTCCAGAAGAAGGTGCAGTTTGGAAATGAAAATACAAAACTTGAATTGAGGAAAGTTCCCCCAGAACTTAACAATATCAGCAAACTTAATGAGCACTTCAGTAAGTTTGGAAACTTAGTCAACTTGCAGGTAAGAGTTAACAAACAGAAGGCAGTATGCCTTCATTTAAGGATAGAGGTAGTTGTTTCCCTGAAATTGTTCTCATTTTTCCTAGCTTGTTTCTTGAATATGAGCTTACTGTTTTTAGTGGGAATGTTGTGGAATACATAGAAATGAAATGTTCTAGTCATTTTTTAGATTTTGAACAGATGTCTTCCTCACAGATAAGACTTTTAAGATACCTTGTTTAAAACATTGAGAACTGAGTGGAAGCGGTTTTCCTTCACTCGCTCATATCTCATACGATAAACCTTTTGTGTTTTTGGGGATAAATTGTGGGTACACAATACCTATATTTCTCATCTGGAAAGCAGTCCCTGTGATATAATTGCTCTGTAGTCTCATGTTAGTGGTGATTTATCCCCTGTAATTATTTCATGGTCTGAGTGACCCACATTTATACACCTAAATAAGCAAACTATTAGAGAAAGATACAGAAGAGAAGCAGAGAACTATGGCTTAACTTAGGTGGATGTTACATTTTGAAGGCTGTTTGTTCAATGTCACAGAATCACAGGATGTTAAGAACTGCAAGGGACCCTGAAAGATCATCTGGTCCAACTCCCCTGCCTTAGCAGGATCACTGAGATTAAATCACACAGGAACATGTCCAGATTGGTCTTGAATGTCTCCAGAGAAGGAGACTCCACAAACTCTCTGGGCAGCCTGTTCCAGTGATCTGTCACCTTCACAGTGAAAAGGTTTTTCCTTACGTTCATATGAAACTTCTTACGTTCCGTCTTGGACCCATGGCCCCTGGTCCTTTCAAAGACATCACTGAGAAGAGCCTGGCTCCATCCTCCTGACACTCACCCTTAACATATTTATAGACGTTAATGAGGTCACCCTTCAGTCTCCTCCAAGTTAAAGAGACTCAGCTCCCTCAGCCTGACCTCATAAGGAAGATGTTCCACTCCCTTCATCATCTTGGTGGCCCTGCACTGGACATTTCCAAGGAGTTGTATGTCCTTCCTGAACTGAGGGGCTCAAAACTGGACACAATACTCAAGGTGTGGTCTCACCAGGACAGAGTAGAGGGGGAGAAGGACCTCTTTTAATCTACTAGCCATCCCCCTTCTAATACACCTCAGGATGCCTTTGGCCCTCTTGGCCACAAGTGAACATTGCTGTCTCGTNCAGCTTCATATCATCGGCAAACTTGTTGACTGTGTTCTCTATTCCCTCGTCCAGATCATCAAGGAATACACTGAACAGTACTGGTCCCAGTACCGACCCTTGAGGGACTCCACTAGTTACAGGCCTCCAGCCAGACTGTCCCATTAATGACAACTCGCTAGCTTCTTCCTTTCAACCAGCTCTCAATTCACCTCACCTCTCTACCCTCCAGGCCACACTTCCTCGGCCTGTCCACCATGATGCTGTGGGAGACAGTGTCAAATGCCTTACTGAGGTCAAGGAAAACCACATCCACTGCCCTACCATCATCCATCCACCTGGTTATATTCTCGTAAAAGGCTATTAGATTAGTCAGACATGACCTTCCCTTGGTAAAACCATGCTGACAGCTCCTAACAAACTTCGTATCCTTCATGTACGGGGAGACAGCACCAAGAACAAGTCGTTCCATCACCTCTCCCTGGATAGAAGTGAGGCTGACCGGTCTGTAGTTACCTGGGTCCTCCTTCTTGCCCTTTTTGAAAACCGGAGTGACATTTGCCTTTCTCCAGTCCTCAGGCACCTCTCCTGTTTCCCAGAATTTCTGAAAGATGATGGACAGCGGCCTAGCAATGGCTCCTGCCAGCTCCCTCAGCACCCTTAGGTGCATCCCATCAGGACCTATGGATTTATGGATGTCCAGACGGCTCAACTGATCTCTGACCCAGTCCTCATCAACCGAGGCAGACTCCTCATTTATCCCGACTTCCTCTGGGGCTTATGACATCTGTTGCTCCTGCAAGGCGGCATTCAGTAACTTCGCCTTCTTACTGTCTGGAGTCACCAGGGCATACACCTCCTTCACCACTGGACTTACATTACCTCTAGTGTTAGTTTTGTCTGCAGAGTATCTGAAGAAACCCTTCCTGTTATCCTTAACCTCCCTTGCAGGTTTTAACTCCAAGGAGGCCTTTGCTGTCCTAGTTGCCACCCCACAATCTTGGACAATATTCTTGTATTCCTCCCACATAGCCATTCCTTCTTTCCATGATCTGTATACTCTCTTCTTCCACTTGAGTTTACCCAGCAGTGCCCTGTTTATCCACGCAGGTCTCCTAGCACCCCTCCTTGATTTTTTTCTTCCCATTGGGATGCTCTGATCTCGAGCTTGGAAGAAGCAGTCCTTGAATATGGATCAACTGTTTTGGGCTCCTTTTCCTTCCAGTACCCTGCCCCGTGGGGTTTCCCCCAGTAGTTGCTTGAAGAGGCCAACATCAGCCCTGCTGACGTCTAAGGTTGGAAACATACTTGAGGTTCTCTTCCTGCAACATAAGATCCTGAACTCCACCATTGGTTGTTGTAGTGCTTCAAGCAATCCTTCCTTGCTAACAAGAACAAGGTCCAGCAGCGCTCCTCTCCTAGTGGGTTCATTCACCATTTGAATCAGGAAGTTGTCAGGAGGAACCTCCTGGACTGCAAGTGGCTGGCCATGTGGGCATTCCAGCAAATACCTAGGTAGTTAAAATCCCCTATAAGAGTCAGAGCCTGCGATTGTGAGACTGCTCTCAGCTGCCTGTAGCAAGCCTCATCAACATCCTCTTCTTGATCAGGAGGCCTGTAATGGACACCCACAACAGTACCCCCCATGCCAGCTTGTCCTTTAATTCTCACTTACATGCTTTCAACTGGTTTCATGTCCGCTCCTGACCACAACTCAATACACTCAAGCTGCTATTTCACATAAAAAGCCACTCCACCACCTCACAGCCATGCATGACAGCATTCCAGTCATCCAAGCTGTCTCACCCATGTCTCCATGATCACAGTGAGATCATGGCCTTGCGACTGCAGAAAGATCTCTAATTCCTCCTGCTTATTTCCCACACTGTGTGTGTTAGTATACAGGCACTTTAGGGAAGCAGCAGGTACAGGTATCCTTAAAGGGATGCAAGAAGGTTTTGGGCAGGGAGTCGGCAGTGGTACTTTCTCTGATGAGTCCTCACAGGATCATAGAGAACAATCCGGAGATTTTTCGCTGGAATCTCTTGGAACAAAATCATCCCCAATCTTTGCTCTGTCCAATTGATCTCTACCCTCTTACCCCATCAACTCTAGTTGATATCTCTGAACTACTCACTCAACCCCAGTGAGCATCATTTTATCCCCTCACCCCTTCATACCTAGTAAAACTCTCTCAAGGAGCCCTGCCAGCTCCTGAGCTGGGATCCACTTTCCCCTTGGAGACAGGCAAGACCCATCCACATCCATCAGGCCAGATGCCAAGTAAACCGCCCCTTGGTCAAAGAACACAAAATTTTCTGCGTCAGCACCAGCCCTTCAGTCACTTGCTCAATGCCTGGGTTCTCCTAGCTGGCTCTGAATTCCTCACCTCACAAGAAGGGATAGAGGAACATACCACTTGCACCCCCCCTCCCTCAACCAAGCACCTTTGACCCCTGAAATCTCTTGGTATAGCTTGCAGGCTACCCTGAGTAACTTTGTCACTGCCTGCCTGAACTGTCAGCAATGGGTAGTAATAAGAGGAATGGATCAGACCTGGAAGTTTTCTGGTGATGTCCCTGACTGGGGCTCCAGGGAGGCAGCATGCCTCCCTACAGATTGGGTCAGGTCTGCATATGGGGCCCTCTGTACCTCTGGGAAGGGGATCGCCTACTACAGTTACCCTTCTGTCTTTCCAGGCAGAGGGAGTCTCAAGGCATGGGTTCAACTGCCTTGCCCTTGACACCCTCTTAGGCAGACCCTCCCTTGCCTCCTCACTTACCTCCCCTTCATTTTCCAGGGCCACACATGTCACTATTTCTTATCTAGTATCTAAGCTACTCTCTCCTCATCGTGTTCTATTATCGACCACAAGGTCCAGATGCTAGCTGGTGATTCTATGTATGCTTTCATGTTTGCACCCAGAGATTGAGTGAAGAGGTGTAACAGTGTATTCATGTATTCTGATACAGTAAAGAGTAAAGTTCCTGTGCCTGTCTGGACACTGAGAGAATTTAAATCTTTCTTAATAGTTTTTAAATATTTTTAAGTCATTCCATAGTTAACCTAAGAGTATTGGTGAAGTAAGACTCAGTAAGGAAAGTAAAATTGTATGTAGATGTGGGTAGAAAGACAGGCAGATGGATATTGCAAGCTATGTTGTTCTTCCAAAGGGTATGCTTTTGTTTTTTGAAGGTGTCTAAAATAATATGTTAATGCTCAGAAGAGGAAAACTAAAATGGACTTTGTCGTCCAGCTCTGATACTAGATAGGACATTTATTAACTGACCACTGTATTTATCTAACGGTTTTCTTCAGTGATGCTTCCTGTTTCAGTGACTCATATTTGTGAATACAAGTACTGTTTGATTGTTAATGTATATTATTTCTGTTGTATGGTCTGGATTTTATAACTATTTTATAAGTTTATTAGCTTCATTTCCAGATTATTTGACAACTGGTGTCAAGAATCAGAATAATGAGCAGGAAGTATTTTATCTGCTGACCCATACTGGGTTTAAATTGTAAGCTTCTGAGCCTTAAAACTAGTGACTCCATCGAGACATAAATGAAAATCGTACATGCAGTAAGTTTGGTTTTTCTGTTTTAAATCTTAGGTTGCATATCAAGGTGATCCAGAAGGTGCCCTTATTCAGTTTGCCACACATGAGGAAGCAAAGAAAGCTATATCAAGTACAGAAGCAGTATTAAATAATCGTTTTATTAAAGTTTATTGGCATCGAGAAGGCAGTGTACCGCAAATCCAAACCACCACACAGAAGGTAGAGGGTCTAAGTTCATTACATCTAGAATTTTATGTAAAATACAGTATTTCAAGTATTTGAAAAGATGTTTCCAGAAAATAAACTAGGTACTTTTGAAATAATGAATACTTTGTGTATTTCTCCTCTGAAAGCTACTCTTTAATCATAGATTCTTTGACCTCAGATGCAGCAGGAGTTGATTAGCAAGGTACAGTCGATGGTATTTAAAGAAAGCGCTTCTGTGATTTAAGGAAAATTGTACTCTGTTGTCATGTGAAGTAAGAGTTGATTCTGCAGTTTGATGAATAGCATCTATTTTGTTTTAACTAGTATAGTTTTATTTGTAATGTGTTTTTAGAGGATTCTTTCAATCACTACTATAAGTTGTGAAATCTTTCTTTGGGTAGCTACATGCTCCTAATTCAGAATCAGTGACCGAGCTTTCTGTAGCAATCCTGCTGGCGGGCATTTTAGGTAACAGGTTTTTTTCCCTGTGTAATAAACACCCTGCATTCTATTGACAAAAATGCAGTTTTGATGACACCTATCTCGCTGTGTCTCCAGTAATCATCCATTAGGTTTGAGTTCGGATGCCCGCTGCTGGATCTGAACTAGTGCTACTCAAAATGGCTTTTCTCAGCCTGACGTGCACTTGATCAGCCAGAAGAGGGCAGTCTGTCACTTACATTTGTACATTCCCTACCTCTTGGAAAGGAGAGCTGGAACAATTACAGTCATCCGATACCCGGTTGTGCTCTTGAGCTTGAAGCATTAACTGTATTTCCAAATAAATATCTGTGTATTTGTCGTTTTTGAAAACACCAGTTTTAAATACTGTTACAATTCTCAGTGATGTTACTAGCTTCACAGCACGCCATCTTTGGCAAGTTTACCTTGGTGATTTGAGCATAAATTCCCCTCAGTACCAGGTGACAGTATTAAGGGTTCCTCCTTCTCAAAGGATGGCCTCTCACCGTGTATCAGGAGACAACAATCTGAAATCTATTAGGGACCATCTGGGCAGACAGTGGCAAGAAAAATGTAAACAGGAAATAAAAATTTCAAGTGCAGTGCGTTCATCTTCCTCTATGCCAGTATATAATAATTATCAAATTGTTGAGACAGTAAACAAGTGTTACTACTTCATAAGCCTTTCAGCAGCATGAATATTTACTTCCCTTTTCACTGAAATTAATATTTGGTACTATACCAACATGTAGTATAAAGGCTCCACAGTAAATCACATACTTGTCAATATTTGATTTTTTGTCAAGATTTCTAATGCATTAATTAACTACAGCTGAACTTGAAACGGTTTCCAGACAGATTGTTTTTTGTCAGACCTGAGACAGACCTTGAATTTTTTTCAAAGTAGTATCTGGTTTACACAATTTCTTGATCATTGCTGTTTCTCAGCAGGATTACCTTGGAAAACTCCTACTGTGGAAATCTGAAAGGAGTGTAAATACTTAGTAAAGATAGTGGGAGTCAGCAATAATAAATCATCAAATCAAAGGCTTCTGCCAGGAAGCAGAAATAATGTGCCTTCCGCATCTGTGGTAGATAACCCAAGAAGTACATGACTTAAAAGGAAGCACATGAGATTTAGCATCCTTTAGCACGAGAAAATGTTTCTTAATATCTAAACTAAAACACTTTCGTGTAGAGAGGTGATAGGGCTTCTTCCACTGGAAATCTGTAGAAACTAGATAGATAGGTACTGTCTGTAATGAATTAGGTATAGTTGACTGCCCTGGAGTGGAGGAATGGTTTAGGTGACCTCCCGAGGGTCATAAATATGACAGGATCTTGCTTAGAAGCATTTTTTATTGGTCCTGAGCGTTTAATGTTTTTGTCAAAGTAAAAAAAGGCAAGGTGTTAGCTGTCATGGTATATCCATGGCAAATTCAGCGATTAGCTGCTCTTTTTTTGCTAGTCCAATGATGTCATGTCTCCCTGTCCTTCTGTTTTGTCCAACACATGAGAGATAAAAAGTGTCATATCACCATGAAAGAGTTTTTATCATACAAGTTTGTATTCTGCCTTTCCTTAACTAAATGGATGATAACGAAAGAATTGTCAGACTGCTTATTACTTCTTGTTCAGTCTCTAAGAGATGAAAATTAAGATTGTCTCAGTCAAAGTGATTAATAGATATAGACAGCAGTTATTTGATCACTTGTGTTGGCACAAGTGCAAGATAGTGTAATGCACATGGTGACATCAACTATCTGTAACATCCTAGATCTCTTGAACTGTTTATTACAGCCATCACATGAAAAAGCTACTGACTGATAGAAAGAAGTGTAAATCTTAATGCCATTGGAGGAATTGCATTGTGTATTTACTGAACTACATGTATATACACTTATGTTATTAATATCATGATGTGCTTTTTTTGGGGATGGGTATGGTGTTACAGGTAATACAACCCTTAGTTCAGCAACCGAGTTTACCAGTAGTGAAACAATCAGTCAAGGAGCGATTAGGTCCAGTACCTGCAAGTAATATTGAACCTGCAGAAGCACAGAGTGCCAATACAGAAGTCACTCAGGTATGTAGAATAGTAAAAAAAAAACCCAAAACAGTTGCACATTTTTCTGTCTGTAATAGGTTCCATGGTGTATGAATTTATCCGTTGCGCAGCTACTTATACAGTGCAAGTACATATTTATTAAGTCCATCTAATATGATCAAGAGATGTTTTGACATTAAAGATTTTCCTCAATGCAGTGATACTTAGCTTTCTTAACCATGCACAGTACTTAATTTTTAGTGTCATGGCTTTTTACTTGAAGTAAAACACCCCAAGATACTCTGTCTGTTAAATTGCAGTTTTCAGATTTCAAAGTTGGTTTCTGTCCAGAGAACTAAAAACTGTCTTTTAAGAAGTATTACTATGTTAAACAGCTAAAATGATTGGATGCTGATGGTCACCATCCAGAAGTGTGCTCTGTATCATCTGCAATACAAAGAAAAGCATAACCACAGTACCAGTATGAATAATGAAAGAATCTGGCATAGTCCTCCAATTAGAAATAGTCTTTAAGTTTTTATCATGTTAGAAATATCTCATTAGCATTGTGCCATTACTTTAAGTTTTACTTCAGAAAAAGGTGACTACCACACCTTAGAAAACAACTGTAGCTTAAATTCAAATAACATCCTGCAGTTGATGCCTGCAAGTACCAGGTTATACACCACGAGAACTGAAGTGTATTTAAAAGGACTCATGTAGATAATCCTCTGCCACATAGCATGTCATGGGCTTCTTGCAGAAAACGCGTAGTATAATCTTTTATCACAAATTTGGCTTTATCTTTGTCTTCTCCAGCCTGCTCGTTTTATCTGTTGCTTGAACATTATTTTTCATTGTGTTATTGCTCAAAATTTTATGGTTTTGTTAGTTCTAAGTTTGTTAGTTTATATGTGTTTTAAAAATTTCAAACATTTGGAATTTCACAGGAAACTAAAATGTTCATAAGGTAAAATATATTTGAACTGCAATTTTTGTTTTGCTTTCTTAGAATGTGACTAAATTATCTGTGAAGGATAGACTGGGTTTTGTGTCAAAGCCAGTTACTCCAACAACCGAAAAGGTAAGAGAATGTCACACCTTCTATTCTTTTCACATTTAATTTCAGTAGAATTAATTTTATTACAAACCGTTCCATATCAGTACTGTCTTCTAACTGTGTAGAAAAGTTTTTGTTAAAGGTTAGTTTTATGAAGTATGATATATTGAAACTCAGTTTAGCAGGTGGCTAAATGATTATAAGAGTAAAACACACTAGGAGAAAAGCTTCTATTCTCTGGGGTTTTTTAGTATATTAAATTCCATTTAGTCAGGCATGAAAATAACCAGATGAGTTGTTAGAAAAGTACAGAAATAAACGTAAAAAAGGAATACATCTTGTCACATTATATGCATCGTAGAAAGCCTTTTCTATTAAAATGTTCTGGGACTTTTGTGTCCTTTAAAAGAGACGATACTGTAGACATGTGACCTCTTAGCTGGCCTTAAAATTTGCAGTACTTGTGAAAAAAGTAGAAATTAGTAAGGATAGAAAGGACAAAAGGAGGTAAGGTGGGAAAGGTGCACCTGAATGGTGGTTATGAGTTACGTATTTGCAATTTTTAGCACAATTTTTTTAGAGTTGTTGATGCATTTTTACCAACGTTGGTGATGAATGTTTCTAGATTGCTTAGCACCGTAGGGGACCGCATTCCGCGGTGCTTATCACATTCATGTCAGATAACCATTGGTAGAAAGGCAGCAAGTCTTACCTGGGAACAAGGTTCCTTTGCTTACGTGTGTGTCTTTTCTGTTGGGGGTTAGCTTGACCTGAAATAAATGAAGCATGTGCTACATTCTCCCTTGCCCCTCAATAAGACAGTTAATGGCATTTAGTGGAATCTAAAAAGTCAAAGTCACTCCAGTGATCACAGAATCACAGACTGTTAGGAGTTGGAAGGGACCTCGATAGATGATCTGGTCCAACCTGCCTCAGCAGGATCACCTACGTTAGATCACACAGGAACATGTCCAGATTGGTCCTGAATGTCTCCAGAGGAGACTCCACAAACTCTCTGGGCAGCCTGTTCCGGTGATTTGTCACCCTCACAGTGAAATAGTTTTTCCTTATGTTCACATGGAACTTTCTATGTTCCCGCTTGGACCCGTTACCCCATGTCCTATCACTGGCCATCAATGAGAATAGCCTGGCTCCATCCTTCTGTGAAAATGTGTAATCACACATCCTCCTGTGATTACACATTCTCACAGTGATACTGTGCTGTACTTAAAAGTAACAATACTTAATGTTGAGTTTTAATTGCATAAATGCACACAAGTTGGCTTCTTGCCTGTATTATGGTCTTTGATTAGTTGCATTATTGTTGCCCTAAGTTAGTTGCAGATAAATGTCTTGCTGTGTATTCCTGAACTACATTTTATGTATAGACTGTATATATACTTTAGAAATAGGAAGTGTGCTGCAGTGTTGTCTTATAATACTTTATAGTGTTTTACAGGCCAATTTTGATTAGTTTCTGGGCTGTTCAGTGGACTGGTTATGAAGCAGTTGTTAGCTGTGACATTTTTAGTGGGGTTCTGAAACTTGGTTCAACCTGGTTTTAACGTAGTGCTTAAAGGTGATAGAATCATAGAATTGTTAAGGTTGGAAAAGACCCTTAAGATCATCAAGTCCAACCGTTAACTGACCGCCACCAAGTCCGCCGCTAAATCAAAATGATACATTGCTTAGTTTGCAGTGACAGTGCTCTGTTGTAACCATTAGAAATTAAGATTGACAGCTGTCAGAAATGTAAATAGCATGTCATAGATTTTTTTTTTTTTGCTTCTGACTACGTGCAGAGTTTAACAAGAACTTTCAAATAAGAAAATAGGTAGCTCTGCTTCCCAAAGACGAGGAGGAAAAGGAGATGAAGCAGTTCTTGTGAAGCATTACAAGGTCTGCATAGGGATTTGCCATTTAGAAACTTGTGAAAATATTTACAGTATTTCTTGTGTGGAATAGTATTAAGAGATTTAGAGGATGTGTTGCTTCTTGCTCTTTTGTATTAGTTGATGCAGATACATCTGCTGTGGCGTTTCTCCTTCTATTAAGAGATGAGGAAAAGTGGTTCACTCTGCTATGAAGAGAGTTCAGGGGAAAAGGAGTGTGTCAATATTTTTGTCTTGGTTCTCTGTGATATAGCCTGTCCTAAAGCTACTTTGTAATAGGAACTACATGAACTAATGCATACAATAATGTGTTTTAACAAGTTGTTTTTTTAAAATTCTTTCCTCTCTTTTTTGGGCCTGTTCAGAGTATTTTATATTGCCTTTCATAATACCCCATAACATGCTTTTGTTCTTTTGTTTGTTCTCCTCTGTGTACTGCTTACTCTAGAAAATAACATAGTGTGGAGAAGTAGTATAAGTGGCACAATGAATTGAAAAGCTTTTATATGAAGCGTTCTATCGTAAATTCTTCTGATCTCTTGACCTTTTCTATCTTTCTGATGTTTCTTGGCTGTTTCTTTTTTTGCTTCTTCCTGTTGGTGGGTGCTGTGTCTGTTTTATGGAGTGCATGATGACCAATAGATTCTGCATGCACCTTTTAATTTTCCACATATATATATATATATTTTAAAGTAATTTTGAACTCCTGGAGATGATACTGTTTGCCTAATTGCTGTGATTGTCTAACAAGGCAGACAAGATCATACCTGTATTATCTCCAGCAGTTAGCCATCAATTTTTCAATACTAACATGGCCAAAATGTCCTTTAAGGAATGTGATAAGAAATCAGTCTGTATCTTCAGGTGTTGTGAAGATATACATAGTATGCTTTAGAGAGGTTGTAAAGCAGATAATCCTGTTCTCAGCCATGGTCATGTTTTCATACTTTGTTACAAATGTAGGAAAAACAACAGGAACCATAGGAGTCTCTTCCTTTGCTGTATGATGTTGAAGACTAAGCTGTATGAGTTACTTCTTGATTGTGCAAACTCTACTTTGCATAAACTGCATATGAAAAAAGATGCTTTGGACCTTAGTCTCTAAAATTCTGTTGCATTTTTACTTGGAAAATTCATGCAGCCATCAAAAAATTACTTTAAACTTCAAAACAAAAAAGAAAAACTTCAGTTTTTCTTGGGAAAATCTGAGTCTTCTGTTCCCTTAATAATGCTCAATTATGTAAATCTTTATCTATTTGAAACATGGCAGTAACATGTGAAATATGGAAGAGGATTTATAATCTGATTTATGAATCTGAAATTTCTGATGTGATGCTGCCTCTTTTAAAATTGTTGAATTTCATCAACTTCAAATACAACTGTTACACCAGATTTTTATATTCCATATCATCAAAACAGACAAAAGAAAAGACGCTTATCTATTTTTAAGAACTCATGTTTTTGTTTTTTTTTTAAAAAAACCCTGAAATTCACCGAAAAAAAAAAAAAAGAAATAAAATGGTTTCCTCCTATAGGTTTTATCCACCTCTACTGGCTTGACAAAAACTGTGTACAACCCTGCTGCTTTGAAGGCAGCACAGAAATCTTTGCCTGTTGTTTCCACTTCCGTGCTAGACACTAATGAAGCACAGAAGAAAAAACAGGTAAATTAAATATGCTTTTCTTGAAATGGACCTAGACTAGGAACTTGTGACCACTAGAGATAATATACTAGGTGTATTCATCTTGAGAGCATAGGTGAAGCTAGTCAAAATATTAAATTCTCTATAATGCTGTCTTTTCAGAGACCAAGAACATTGAGAGCCATTCTTTTATTTTCTTTTTTTAGTGTATGTTCAGGGAGTGTAAGCAGGTTTAAAAACTCTCTAGAAAGACTTTCCTGGAACCAGAATCTCCATGTTGAGGCATGAATTGAGTTGCGAGTGAGTAGGGAGTTTAGAATAGTCACTGTTCTCTCTCAAGCCTTTCTGGAACTGACTTATTCTCAACAAACTAGCCTTTATTCTCAGTGTATTTTGTACTTGTGACCAAAATTGTTTCTTCATTTGAGAGAAGTGAGAACTGCATGGCTCTGTGGTGTATTGTTTTTAAACGGTAGTTCTGCATACATTTTTTGCTTAGTACTAAGTTTTCTCAGGTGGTTTTGATGTTAGACGAAGTGCAACAAAAATTAATTTGGCCTTTGAAATGTTCTTTTAGTTGTAGTTTAGCTTGCCCAGAATTTCCAAGAGTCCAGTAAAGCTCTTTCTCAAGTTTATTTTTATCATTTAGAACTGTTCTCATAATTTAGAAATACTAAATATAGACAGTGCTTACCATGTTGGTTTGAAACTGCAAATGAAGAGTTCAATACTAAATTGGATTCAAACATAAATATTGAAAGTGGTATAAGCATTAAGTGAAGATTTTAGTCTGTTGGTAAACTTCTGTCATTAATGCATAATTTTGAAATAGCAGTTTGTAGCCGTGTGTCAGTTGCAGCATTGGTCCAGACTTGAGAGTAATCAGTTCTGATTTTAGAAAATAATTTCATATTTTTCCCCTAAAACATGGTTTTCATAATTGGAGTCTTTATCTTTCAAGTGAAGTTGCAAAGTGCCTGTGAAATGGCAGAAAGCTTGTAATATTATTGACTTCTGGTAATAGCTGTAGGGGTTTGTGTTTTTTTTTTTTTATTTTGAGAGAAGACACTGAAGACGTGATGATATTGGCTATTCATGCGCTCTTTTGCTCTTTCCTGTCTTCAGAGATTTCTATTACAATATATTAGTACTTTGTGGAAAAACATGATTTTGTGGGACACTCTCCAATCTTTCCTCCTGTCTCCCTAGTTTTTCTTAGCATTCATCCCCTTGTCTTATTTTCACTTTCCCTTCAAAAATAAATGATTGTATACTGTATTGCAAAACTAACATTTCTTGCGGCAGAATTTGTCACTAATTGAGAAGACACATATAACCCTCTTACTGTTCGGGTTTTTTTTTTTTTTAATGGCTATCGTACATTTATCCTCTTTGAATAAAGTAATCCACTTGCAGTCTGATCCCAGCTCACCAGATTGGGATCTGATTGATGCTGGGATCCCAGCTAACCAGACTGGTGGGCTAGAGGTGCAAAATAATCTTTCGTCATTCCTCTTTTATCCAATTAAATATGTTGATATCAAAGCTCTTAATTACTTTCTGCACGTATCCTGCTAACTAAATCCCAGTACCTCTACATTCTGCATCTGAGAGCAAGAAGCAATTGCTTTCTCTCAAGCAATGTTACTAGGAGTTGAGCACAGCAGCTGTAGTATCTCCTCCTGCTTCTCCTAGGTGAAGTATGTCACAGAGTTTTATCAGTTTATAAATTACTTTGGAATTGCCCATAGCAATGACAAGATTCTGTTTGCAGCAGATTGAGTGGTAGTACTTGACACTTCCAAGTTACAGTAGTCAGGTGTAAGAGAAGTGGTTTTCTTTGGATTACACTTTAATTTTAGAAAATACAATGTGTTTTCTTTTGGGTTGTAACTACACTGAAGAATGTTTTAATTGATGGACTTGGATTTACAGTTGCTTTCAAGATACTGTCCTTGCATACTTAAACTCTTTTATGTTGTACCTCTTGTGGTAGTGTATTATGTTGCCTTTCAGATGAGTAGGGTAAGGGGTTATTTTGTGTGTAAGTAAAACTGAAGTTTTCCCAGTGCTGATCTAAAAAGGTCATGAGATCCTTTGCGAATTTGGTGATGCATTATTTTTCCAAAACAGAATTTGACATACTGCATTGTTAATACCCTGAGATACTGTTACCGTGTGGGTTTTTTTCTCTCTTTTTTTTTCTCCTATTGTTACAAGTTGTGTAGTCATCATCTATAGTATGTTCTTCTTTTGGCATTATTTTTCAAAATGAAGAAATTTTCTGTAATTTTTTTATGCTTCTAGGAAGCATTGCGACTTCAACAAGATGTGAGGAAAAAGAAGCAAGAAATCTTAGAGAAGCATATTGAAACACAAAAGGTAATGTGTTAGCATTAATATATTCAGTTATAAATGTTAACTTGTCTGAAATATTTTTTAATCTGTATCAGCTACAAAACTGACTTACAAAAACAGCATTTTCATAGAATGATATTGTTACAATATTTTACGTTTAGAGTTTTAACCTAATGTCTTGTTAGTTTGCTTAAGACTACAGGCTCATGCAATTTAGGTGCAATTTTAGATATACTTGCTGAAATTGGGTGCAACATGCATATTTTTCAGGGAAGTGAAGGCCTAAGAGTTCTGCTTGGCAAGAGCAGGAGAGATTGATGTAGGAAAGTATGCATCACTGCATTTAGATTTAGAAGAAGAATGTCATTTAAGTTGAATAAAAATTTTGTTGAGCACATCTGTCCAAATTAAATGAAGGTATTAGCAAATGCATTAATCAGATATTCAGACAGATTTTAAATTAATATAGGCTGTTGAAGATCACAGCAGAAGAAATGAAACATTGTGCTTTTCCATTAGCTGTGATGAGTACTGGAAAGCAGAATCTGTAATAATTGCTAACTAAAAAATACTTTTTTTTTTTTTTAAATTGGACAGATGCTGATTTCAAAGCTGGAGAAGAATAAAGTCATGAAGTCAGAAGACAAAGCAGAAATCATGAAAACACTGGAAATTTTGACTAATAGCATTACCAAGTTAAAGGATGAATTAAAAGGTGTATCACCAGGAGGAGGAGCTCCTTTAAAAAGCATGAAAACTAAGACTCAGGTACTCAAGTTTTGATCAGCTTTTCAATAAGATGAATTCACATGCTAATGTTAGCAGAACAAAAATACACATCAGAAATATTTAGAACCATACTGGTTTAATTTTGAAGTGTTCTTTGAAATGAGATTGGTTTTAGCCTCTTTTCATAGAATCATAGTTAATTGTAAAAACATGCTGTTGTCTGAAAGGTTTATCCACTGTTATGCAGGTATCATATCGTCTGGAAAATTAAAAACCAACAGAACAAAAGACTTAATTCTTCTTTTGCCGTATCCAGTCTTTGTGTATAGTCTCTTGCTTTCTATGTCACTGAAATTTTTCAATGTATTAAGCTTTTTAGGTTGAAGATTGTAATGGTCAGTTTTCCTTTGATCTGTCTACCCGTGTTTGGGTTGTACCTGTAAGAGCTTCCCTCCTCTGCTATTCTTTGTGTTAGTATATGGCTCTAGCCAGTTTCCAAGCTACCTGAAGATGCAACTACATTACCTTTTGCAAACGCAGTGTTTTGCTTTCTGTTTGTTCCTAATCAGGTCAAAAAGTTATTAAAGAGTTAAGTGAGCCTTTGAGAAAATAATGTTTTAAGAAATTAATGTTTTCTCTTAAGTACAAGTGAGGAATATTAAGAGCAGGGTTTTTGTACAGTGCATTTTCCAGTAGAAGATAAAAGATCTTGATCTTTTCCCGATGTTTTCATGCAGTTCTTTTTAGAATGTTTAGTTTTCTAATATTTGGGTTTCTGTTTTAAAAATCTGTTATAATGTGACTCAGTTTTAATGTAAATGGATCATTAGTTTTCAGTTCAAAACAAGATTGCTACAGCCTTATTTTACATAGAAATATAGACATTAAAAGTAACTGTCGTGTACATTAGTGATGTATAGTTTTGAAAAGAAACACCAAAAAGAAATGCTGAAATGACCTGTATGTAGTCTCTGTATTGCTTGTCAGTCAGGAAGAAGTTGAAGAAGTATATTTTTGTCTTGATAATTGACATAGGTTATGTTTTCTGGAGGCTGGTTTATACCTGTTAGAACAGTTTCAGTTGCAGTGAAATATTCTATCGTGTTTTAGAGGGGAAACTAAACATAATAATAATAAAGAAATCCCAGAATTCAGTACTGTTAGATTATAAAAGGAAGCTTTGAAAATTTAAAGCCTCATATTTTTGAGAAATACTCTTCTGGTGTAGTACAGTTGTTGTGGTTTTGAGTGGCAAGGTTCAGATGGGGGGTGAGGGGTGTAGTGGTGGCTCCTGCAACAAGCTCTTAGAAGCTTTGAGCAGGAAGAATAGTTTATAACAGTTTTGATTCAGGAACAAAAGTTGGCTGTGGGTTTCATTGTATACAAGACAAAAACCCAGACCCATAGAAATGAAGAAACAAGTTGTTTTATGAAAGCTTGGAAAATTCTTTACTGCATTTATGGTTTTCTAGTCTTTTAACCCATGACAGTTATTTTATGTTAAGAATGATCTGGTAAATCCTCAGAGCAGACAATAGTCCAATAACACAAACTCGTCGAGATTTAACCGAGTTTCCAGGGTTTGTCTTGTTCCATCACCAGGTGCCGCTAGGAAGAGTCTGAATATATTTATTCATCCACAATGGATATTTATACACATGGATGCGGTCATTCTGTCCCCTCCCTCTGCCCACTTTCTCATCTTGAATCTAAACACAACCAGCTCTGTCAGCCTTGGCTCATATGGCAGATGCTCCAGTCCCTTAAATCATCTTTGTGGCCTTTAGTTGCATTCCCTCCACTAAATCTCTCTTATTCTGAGGAGCCTGGTATTGGATACAGCACTCTGTATTTAGCCTTGCTACTGTGGGGAGGAAGGATAACCTCCATTGGCCTGCTGGTGGCGCAGCTCCTGATGTGGCCCAGGAGACTGATGGCCAATTTTGCTACAAGGACACGCTGCTTGCCCATGTTAAACATGCTACCAGAAAGCCTCAGGTCCTCTTCAGCTGGGCAACCCCCAAGCTGTACAGGTGGTTGCAGTTGTTGTTCCCCATATGCAGAACTTGGCATTTTCCCCTTGTTGAGATGCAGGAGGCTCTTCCTGCCCCGTTTCTTCAGCATGTCAAGATCTTTCTGAATAGAAACACAATCAGCTGGTGTAGCAGCTGGCCCTCCAAATTTTATATTGTCCACAAAGTTGCTGAGGTCACACTCTGTCTTACCATCCAGGTCACAAATGAAGATGTTAAACAGCATTAACTGCTGGGATACACCACTAGTGATTGGTCTCCTGCTTGACTTCCTGCCACTAAACAGAAAGACTCCTTTGAACCCAGCAGTTAAACTAGTTTTCAGCCAATCTCATCTAGTCAGCAGTTGATCTTTTGGCTGTGGAGATGATGTGAGTAACGGTATTGAAAGCCTTACTGAAGTCAAGATACGCAACTTCTACTACTCTGCTATTGTCCACCAAGCCAGTAATCTCATTGTAGGTGGCAATTAAGGTCAAGCATGATTTATCCTTCCCTTTACCAAATCACCTTCCTGTTTGCAATATGCTTAGAAGTGTTTTCCAAGATTATTTGCTCCTTCATTGTGAAGGATTATGGTGAGGGAGACCAGCATGTAGTTCCCCAGATCTCCTTGTCCTTCTGGAAAATCGGGGTAATACGCACTCTATATCATTCCCAAGGAACCTCCCCTAAATGCCATGACCTTTCAAAGATAGTTGAGATTGGTTTTGCAGTGACATCAGCAGGTTTCCTCGGTACTTCCAATGGGTCTCAGGTATTTCTGTATGTCTATTTTGTTTAAATGTTTCCTACTTGATTCTTTTCCAACAGAGGTTAAGTTTTCATTGCTCCAGGCTTTTTCCACTGCTCTCAGGTTCTGGGATTGCTGAAGGGCAAGTCTTTCCAGTAAAGGCTGAGGAGTAAGAGCTGTTTAGTACTTTGTCCATTTCTGTATATTTTGTTGCCAGGTCTCCTTTCACATTGATCAGTTAGCTCATGTTTTTCACAGCATAGATTTCATCTTGCTGCTGGTAGACTTGCGGAAGCCTTTCTTCTTGTTCCTCAGCCCCCTTGCTGTAGGTGAACTATGACTTCTGAAGCCCGCATGTTCAGCTAGCTTCTCTATATTCATTCTGTGATGTGACCCTGCTCCCACCTCTAGTACACCTTGGCTTTGGGTTTGTTTGGAGCTCCTTGATGATCCAGGAAGAGGCCTCCTGTCTCCTCTTGCTTTATTTCCTGCCTGCTCTGGAACTCAGAGGATGTGATTATTGAAAATAATTCCGCCTTTCCAGCAGATACCCAGGCCCAGCAGGAGGCTTCTTCCACTTGTCTGAAAAAGGCCTCGTTTACTTCTGTTACCTGACCAGGCAGGGTGTAGTACACACGCACTGCACCATCACCCGTGTTTTTCTTCCATCCTAATCCTGAATCATAAACTTCCCTTCTGACTGGCTCGTTGTCTGTCCCCAGCAGAGGTCTGTGCGTTCATACTGCACTGTCACACGCAGGGCAACTCCTGCTCCTTGTCATCCTCGCTTGTCTGTCCATAACAGACCGTGCCTGTCCACTACAGCACTCCAGTGCTGGGAGTTTTCCTCCGATGTTTCTGAAGACACGGTGAGACTGTAGCTGTCTAACTGCACGGATACCTAATCCCTTCTCTTTGTTTCACCTGTTGTGTGCGCGTTGCTGAACAGGCATTTCAGAGGGACACCGATCTAGAAAAGAAATTAGATCTTCCTCTGTGATACTGTACCCCTCCCTCACTTATGTGGACTGGTATGTGTATGCTTGAGGTGGTCCTCCCTCAATCTAGTTTTGTTAATCTTGAGAATACTTCTGTCCACATCACCCTTTGCTTGGCAAACTGATCCACCACTTCCTTGTGAGATAGGTGTTTTTACTTAGAGTGAGGCAATATTCTGATTTGAATTACAGTCTTAATTAAGTTTTTGAGCTGCTTTTCTGTTTCCTTTGAAACACAGAATATGAAGAAATATTTAAAGCAAAGTTTTCATAAGGGTCAAAATATCCAAACTGCAGAAAAGTTAATTTTATTGACAGCTTTCGTGTCACGGAGATTGTGCATTGCTTGACAGCACTGTTTTGTAAATGTTTGAAAAACAGCCCATCACCTTCATGAAAACAAGGAATTAACAGAGCCTTTAGTTAAAATTTACAACTTTGACAATTTTCTGAAAGACTTTGCTCTAGGTTCTCTTGTGTTTTCTTACCGTTTAAAACGTGGGCAGCTCAGAAGAAACTGCAAACTTGAAGATGAGGCCTGTGTGAGTGTGCCGTTATCTTTACCTGTTTTTGTCTTGTTCTAGTTCATGCAGATTACAAAATAATCTCCCCCCTGAATATAGAAACCTTTGCTGCCTCTTGGTGTATCTTGAAGGAGGTATTTTCCTCTTGAGACCTGGCACAACTCTTTAAAAGAGAAGTCTTCGTTAAGAGCGCTAGAAATCAACTTCAGAAACGTAGAGACTTTCTTTATGATACCAGTGTTACTGGCTGCTTTGTGAGTTCTAACTGCTGGTCATTATTAACCTTGGGAAGTGGTTGCATTGCCTGTTGCAACACAGTGGGATTTGAGAGAAACATTGTTTCCAAGTTTGAAAACCATTATGCAGGGGATAATGGAATTTTTTCTGTGATTTCTGTAGATAATCAGAAAATGGGGTTGAAAGGGGCTTCAGATTGAAGTTGCTAGTTGAATAATACAGCTTTTCTTTTTCTTTTAAAGCTTCAAGGAAAAAAAACCCCAAAGAAACAAAACCCCTTCCTTATCAGTCAGTGGTGATACTTGGTTTCCAGCTGTCACAACTGTGAAACCTTCCATCTCTTGTCAATCAGTCTTTGAATACATTACATGCTGTGGTTTTGAGTCAATGTGTGTAAATGTAAAACCTTTTCACAATCATCTATAATTTTATCCTTCATTTATGATGTCACTGAAACATTTAACTGCAAGGATTTCCATTAAAAAAAAAAGAAGAAAAAAAAAAAAAGAAATGCTTCCAAGTTGGAACAGAACTTCAAATAAAATTTTAATGGTCACATAAATCCCTGTTCTGCACCTGTACCCAGCACCTGCACCTCAATGGTTGCAATGGACATGTCTAAATTTGGGTTGAGAAATACATGTTAGTTTCATGCATATTTTTGATCTGTCGAATACTTTTTTAAGGTATAGTCTGCTGGAAAGCAACTCTGGGTGCATCAAAGACCAAATGTTTGTTAGCAGAGGTCTTGTTACTGTGTTTTTTCTATTGTGGTCTGAGCAGAACTGTCATTTGTGCTTTTTGCCTTTTAGAATTTTAAAAAATGTAGATGCCTTTCCTCATTGCTGATAATAGATTTTGTATTCATTTGTAATTGTACTGCTTTTTTTCCCTTTTGTAGATTCCCTTTTTATCTCATCATCACTACCATATAATTTTGCATTTTCTATTTTGCCTATCTGTAGTTTAGAAAAACTTCCATTGGAATTGGCTTTACTGGTAGTCTAAAAGGTTTGACATCACCAAGCTCAGAAACATACTACACATTGTACTTTTATCTTGCAAAGGAGACTCCTAAGCTTGTGCTTGGGTGGTTTTGTTTTGCTTTGTTTTGCTTTTTGTTTTTGTTTGGTTTTTTTTAGGGTGGAAACCTATCATAGTAAGGTGTATACCTGCAGAGTTAAAGCTGTGATCTGATTTAATAAGCCACAGCTTGGTTAAATTGAAAATTCCACTACCATTTATAGTTTTCAAATTCCTTTTCCTTAGAGTTTCTGGGAGTCTGTTTTCCTGATAGAGGTGCTGTGGCAGATTCTGCCTTACCTGGTGGCCAGTACTGGCCAATCTTAGAGTCACTGTGTATTTCTGAAATAGCCTCCTGATAGGAGTGTAGCAGTAGGTTCTTGGGTTTTATCAGAAAATTGTTTCATCTGTAGAGAATATGAATTGTGGAACTAATAATTTACCGTAACAATTTCTTAGATGCAGAAAGAGTTACTAGATACTGAACTGGATTTATACAAGAAGATGCAAGCTGGGGAGGAAGTTACTGAATTAAGACGAAAATATACAGAGCTGCAGCTGGAAGTATGTTTGTCTCTTCTTTTGTAGCAATTAACTTTTAATCAAATATTTACATATATGTTCAGTGGCTTGTGTATTGTATCATGAACTGGTTTTTTGAGTACAATATTAAGTTGCATGCAGATAGAGGCGTTTATCAATAATATTTTTAAAAACAATTCCTGAATGAGGTAGAGAAGTATAGTCTTGTCCTTGATTTTGATTACTAATCTATTTAAACTCTGTAACTGTATAGATGACGTGGTATTTTATAGATTTGTGGTAGTAATACTTGAGAGTGTGAAGTGTTTTAAATTTTTTGCCTGTAGGTGGTGTTGTGTTTGATACAGAAGAGTTAAAAAACATTGCTTTGATCATTTATTCTTAAGTGTTAGCATGATCTTAGTGAGATGAAGCAAAAGGACTCAATGCTAAAAGTAGTATTATTATGGTATTCATTTCAAGATGAGGACCTACCAAAAGCAAATGCAATGTTTCAAGAATCATTCAATGTATGGAAACACACTCTTTCTTACAGTACTTGCTTAAAAAAAACCCAAACCAACAGAAGATTGTGGAATATCTGCATATCTGTGTCTTATTTTGAGAAATTCTGAATGCTGTGGGTGCTATTCTCTGTTGCACTGCCTTGCTTATCTGATTGTGTAATATCTGCTTAATTGCATGATAATCTTATCTCTTTTTACTGTTAAGCAGGCTGCTGTGTTGCTTAAATCCCTCTTAACGAAGTTCGGTCATGTCTTATGTATAACTGCATACGAATGCAGTGCACATACCTATGGCTAAGTTGCATTAAAATCTTTAAAACTAAGTTGTTATGCAGCTTTGGTAGTTGTGAAAATAACTTTGTTATTAAGAAATCCAACTGAATAGAGAACAGAAACTTTTGTGTTACACTATATTCTGATGGTGAATCATATTTCATAGTTGTACTGAAAGCTTATTTATAAATCATACATTTTAGAAAATACATGAATTATCTGTAAAATGGCAGTAGAAAAGTAGGCTCTACTAATCCTACTCCACCTGTCTGTATTTTGAGTTGGGGGAAAAAAGGTAGCTCTTTGAGGAAAATCATTCTTGCTGTTAAAATGAATTTTCTAAACCCTTAGAAAACCCTACTGATCAGAGCAGATAAGAGAAAAACAGGGTTATTAGTAAAACATAAGTATGGTTCAAGTAACAGCATTAAATGTATCCCTTGTATAATTTGGAAAAGGGATATGGGTTTTTCCCCGTTATTGGTTTGATTGTTGAGTATTCTTACAAATTCTTCTGGAAAAAACCTTTTATTCGCACATTGCTTTGGAGACTTTAGCTCCCATAATATTCATATGTTGTGCCTGTGGCTCATAACCTGCTGCTCTGCTCCAGGTGGCACTGATTTTACCATGAGTACCCAGATGGTAAGCAGCTTGCTTGTTGAGGCAGTGTAATCTGTAGCTTTCTGGGTTATTCATTTAATAATTAAAACCAAAACCCAAACCCCCACCAGAATTGTGGGATCCTCTTTACAAATAATAAAACCTGAACTGTATGCTGTTATAAAGTTACTTGAGAAATTTAGTGAATAAAGCCATTACAGGTTGATCTCTTCATGGGTGATGTCTCTAGTATCTATTACAGCAGTGCTATCAGTGTTTGTGTTGTAAATGCTGTAGGATATGTTAAAAAATTATGGGGTTTTCATTTTAACATTTGATTCCCACTTCAGAAGTACACTTGAACTACACTTGAAAGTGCTTTTTTGAAACTTAAAAAAACTTTCAAATTATTATTTAAATGGCTATCAGAAATACTGTCATTGGCATTTTGACTTCCCTTGGAAGAGTGCACAGCAGTTCTTTAGAACGGATGCACAGGTATTGTGGGAATGGAAATTAGGGAGTACACAGAGCCAAATTTTTATTGCATACTTTGTCCTTAGAGATGCTTGTTAGAGGCTGTATTTCATACCTCACGGTTCTGTGGCCACTATGCTGTGTTAATTCTGGTCAGAGTAAAAGTCCTGCCTTGGCTTTTAGAGACAAAGAGATTAAGTAGTTAGTCACTGTATCGAGAAAATTTGCTAATGAGATTTCCAATGTTGCACTGGGCTTCCTTCCTCCTGTGAGGAATTATCCTCACAGATAAGGTCTCTTTTGGTATCTGTTTTTAATACCTGGTTCTTTTCTTCCTTTTCCCACCCTATATTTGATCTGTCAATAATTAACATTATTAGTTTTTATTTATGTTATTAACATGTTCACCTTCTGTTATTTTAAGACCTGTACGTTGTTCTTTCTGAGGCTTGTTTGGCGATGTGCTTTTAGGAAACATCAAAATATGTGTGTTTTAATTTTGTCTAAATATTTAGATTATGAATTTTAATACCTCAATGTTATGTATAAACATCTTAGGCTGCCAAACGAGGGATTCTTTCTTCAGTTCGTGGTAGAGGGGTTCATGCCAGAGGTCGGGGTGCATCACGTAGCAGAGGTAGAGGAATACGAGGCCGGGGTAGAGGCAGAGGAGTTCCTGTGCATGCAGTTTTGGATCATCGACCTAGGGCATTAGAAATCTCTGCATTTACAGAAAGTGATAGAGAAGATCTTCTTCCTCATTTTGCGGTATGTGGCAATTTCACTTTTTCTGTTCACTGGATGATGTTTTCCTGTTGACTGATTTATTTTCTTTTGGTTCAGTTCATCTGGAAATACTGTTTAGGAATGAGTCCAGTTTCAGTGATGAGTATAAGGAAAAACTTATTTTTAGACTGCAGCATGATACTGTGGTTTAGTATGCCTTGTGAATATCGCTAAAGTTAATTTTGCTGTTTGCTTTTCATGTTTTCCGTTTCATTATGTACTCTTCCTGACTGCAAAGTATATAAAATGAAGACAGAGAATCTGCCACCGTTTAAAGCTTGTTGTGTGGTGTGCGTTTATGGTCATAAATTTGTTCAGAATTTAGCATTTTCTTATATTTTGGTTTTATTGCAGGGAGCATGAAACTTACTATCTTAAACAGAAATCATAACAAAAAAAAAGCATTAGTGCCAACAGATACAACTCTGTTCACAGTGTTAGTAATATAACACAGAGAAAAATGTTAATTGTTTAATTTTGCAGGTTTTGCATTTGCTTTTTTAAACTTACTTCAAATTCCATGGAAATGCACTTAGCTGTATTTCTGCTACTGTGATATCACTACTCTGCACATCAGCAGTGCACTCAAGCTGTACAGATAGGTTGAGTGTTGCAACTTACGGGGATGTCACCATTAAAGTTATCAATGCCATAGAAACTGTTAAAGGAATAAGATGTGTCAGGTTCCTCAGATGCTGAAATCAAGTTTTGAAGCTTCCTCTACGGTCCCTGTGTCTAATAAATCTTACGTGGATGAGTTTCATAATAGATTAATGGAATCATCTCAGGATGGTTGCTTTATGACTGAGAGAAATCTTACTTCATACCCATATGCTTACGATCAGGGAATGCATAGCATTGCAAGTAATGTTATTCTTGTAAAACCAAATGGCATTAGGACTGTGAAAGGTTACACTGTCCTAGCTTTGTATGAATTTGAGGGCATTTGATCTAAGACAGCAGGTTTAGATTTGGAGAACTATTTCACTAAGCTTTTTCTTCATTTATTAAAAGCAATATGGTGAAATTGAAGATTGCCAGATAGATGACTCTTCTCTCCATGCCGTGATTACGTTTAAGACAAGAGCAGAAGCTGAAGCTGTGAGTATAGTCTTTGTTGAAAATACTTTGCAACATTCAGCTACTTTCTAGTTACATTGTTCTTCCATATTTGGTTCAGTTTAATATTGCTGATTATTTAAAGATCATTTACGAAGAAGTCTGACACAGAACTTTAGTTTTAGATTAAATGAATCTGTCAGAGTAACACATTCTTTTAAGTCCTTAGGAAATTGGGATGTTTGTAGCAAACTGAAGTACAGGCTATAAGTCAGAAATTAAGAGAATCACTTGGGAATTGATAGCTGGGTATCTTGGTTTAGTTAGCTGCCATTTGTTTTCACCTGAAGACTTGGTACCCTCTTACTCTGCCTGAAATTCCAGTGATGAAATCCTGCAGAGAGAGCTGATATGTTTATTTTGGGATCAGTTGGATTCCCCGTTGTCTGAAAACTTGTGATAGTGTAAATGTGATTTGATGTGATGGGATTCCCTGCTCCCCACCCCATTCCTGANAATTACAGAAATACAGAATTGTAGAAGTAGCTTTAGAGACTAAAACCTGGAGTTTGAAATATTGAGCGTCCTTACCTATGGATCGCCGAGGCTGCCTTATTCAGTCCGTGGTGTAGGAAGTATGTAAACCTATGCAAAGGAATGACCATAGTTGTACTGCAGATAAATTTGTTTTCTTTGAAATCCTTGCATCACTGTTGGAAAGGAGTGAAAATAATAGGGACCCCAGAAAGAATGGATTCATATTTACGGTATGGTTATATATGTAAAGTTTTTCTTTTATGTTTTGCATAAGTTTTCTGGCTTTGCAGAAAGTTCATCTTGTGCACTAACTTGAACATAATTTTCATACCTGGCCAGGCTCTTCTGTTTTTATATTCCTTATCTTGAGACACCAGTGACCTGATTGACAGATATTCTGATCTTTACAATGCAAATAATGCCATTGGCTTAGTTGTGAACCCTTACACTATCAGTATGGTTTATATGTTTTGATAAACCAGTTGATGCACGTACCACAGATGTTTTACAGAACTGTAGAAATTTTTTTTGTGAAACTCATAGATACAGCGGGAGTTAACACTAAACGTGTGGAATTTGTAATTATTCTGTAAAATAGGAAGGGTAATTAATGGTATGTAATATATACTGACTGATAGCGAAAAAACAGTACTGTACAGCTGTATTGAAAGAGCACAGTTCAACAGTGCACAAGAGCTCATCAGAGAATAAGAAATAACCTAGTTGGAGATAAAAGCTGTCATCATTAGTTTACTTACAGGTGGACTGAATTAAGGTTGGAGTTTTAGTTTTAGTGCTTCCTGACATTGGGTACTTAATTTTGCAGCTTGGTGTTCTTTGACATTGTCATTTACATATGAAATATTCTCGATGTTGAGAGGAACTTCTGCTTTTCTGAAAATAAAAAAAGGTCACCAAGAACAATAATCAAGTTTTTTGAACGTCCAAATAAAACCTTTAATTCCGCCAGGTGGACTGTGTTTCAAAACAAGGACCTTGAAAGTATCTTACTACAGTTACTTGTTAAACAGTAAAAACTGTATTTTTATGATTTGCCTAAAAATTGGCATGGAATATTTTTTTCAGTCTTAGTAGAATTTTTTGTACTTAAAAAGCTGGCAATATTTTGGAAATAAACAGAAATATGGAAATAGGAGGCACCTGATAAAGAAGGTAGTGCAGAGAGGGAGGAAAGGTGAATGGGAGGAGGAGGAGAGAGATGGATATGTTTGGTGGAATATATTTGAACCTCCCCAGCCTGTGTCTGTATCCTCCCTGCTAGGGTGGATATTACAGCTTAGCTGTACATCATGTGAGCAGTGACATGCCACTAGTCCTCAGGGTCATTTTTGGTGGTACACACCGAGACTTTATAGTTCACAAGCTGTATATTTTTGCTACATTGAAATACACCTGAAGTGAAAGGAATGAAATTGTGCTTTGTAATGAGAGGGACTCTTTATCAAGGAGTGTAGTGATAAGACAAGGGGTAATCGGTTTAAACTAGAAGAGGAGAGATTTAAGTTAGAGGCAAGGTAGCAATTCTTATGGTGCCTTGCTACCCTCACACTGAACAGGTTGCCCAGAGAAGCTGTGGCTGCCCCCTCCCTGGCAATGTTCAAGGACAGGTTGAATGGGGCTTTGGGCATCCGGGTCTAGTGAATGTACCCCTGCCCATGACAGGGGGATTGGAATTAGATCATCTTTGAGGTCCCTTCCAACTCAAACCATTCTATGAATCTGTGACTCTGTGGAAGGTCAAGGTCAATGTTTACGTACTTTCCTACTTCAGTCCCAGATTGGATAAATGGAGTTTCAGTCTGTATTCAAAGTTCAGAATATGTGCCAAAAGTGGGGATATTTTAGTTGGATCGGAATTCATGATTGATATGAGATGTCCATATTCTAGTTAGTATTAAAACTTTAATGACTTTGTGTCTAATGGCATCTTTATTTTTTTTTAATGAAAATTATACGAAAACTGTGTTTGGTCAAATACAATCTGTGTTTTTCTTAAGATATCTTATATATTAAATATATTTCCACTGGAGTTTCTGTGTTTACTGCTAAAGCAGACTTTAAGACTGGCAATTTGAGAAGTTGTAGAAGGTAATCATTAAAAACCTCTGTTGAGGCCAATTGTGGTGTAAATGCAGCTGATATTTTACCTTCTTAAATGAAAATAGGCCTAAGCTTTATGGCCATATATGTTCTAGCCTAGGAAGAAGAGGAGTATTCCCTGTTGTAAAATGTTGCATTTTTATGTAGTAGTAATTTCTTCCAAAGATTACAAGTTATTTCTGGACCTAAATGTCACATGTAAGTACTTTTAAAAATTCTAGTTGTGTGACATTGTGATGAGACCATGGACAAAAAGCTCCTGAGCTGCATTTTAATAAGCATAGAATCTTTTAAATTTATCATAAATTTATATGTACAGATTTAAAATTTATACCTGGGGACTTTAATATCACACAATTCATGTTCAGATGTCATTGAACATGTAATTGTTTCTACATTTCACATTATGCTGTGCTTTCAGATTGTACTATAAATCTTTTGTGACCATGACGGTTATTTCGGAATGTTGCTAACGCTGATTTATGCTCATTCATGTTACTTTAATTTGAACATACTATTTCCAAAGCAGCCACTTAATGCAGCTGGTACTTAGAAAGGCATGAATATCCCATAAGTTAAAAATTTTTACATTTCAATTACAACGGCTTTACAGGAAGTGGAACATTTTCCGGTAGATTAAGTTGTAATCACAGAGGGGCTTTTTTAGTTGTTTGGGTTTTTTAAAAATACATTAAATCACTTGTATTTGTGGGATGTCTTTCTTCTTACAGTGAGTCACGCATTAAGAGTTTTGTGTCCGTCTTTGAAAGGTGAAGAACCCATCAAGACACTATTAAAAGTCAGGAAGGTGTTGGTTCAGTATGTTACCCACATCACCAAAGGCATTGTGATTTTCCAAGCTTATTTTCTTCTGATATACTTTGATCATTTCTCTGCAAGGATGTGTGAATTCTGTGTACAGTGAATGAAGTTGTTTTGTTTTGATCTATTAACAGTAATTCATTATGAACATATTACAACTTGTATTTTCTTTTGAAAAAGCAGGCAGTTAGTTGATTTAAGTATTATTGAAGTTAATTTTTCTCCTGAAAGCAAAATATATAACTTAAACTTTTCAACTTGTTTTAGGCTGCAATTCATGGATCTCGCTTTAAAGGACAGGAGTTAAAGTTGGCATGGAACAAGCCTGTTGCTAGTATGTCAGCTGTTGAAACAGAAGAAGCTGAACCTGATGAAGAAGAAGTAAGCTTGCTTTTTCTTTTCTTTTTTTTTAAAGATGAAATTATGTAGCTTTTCCAAAAGAAATTTTGAATCCAATTCATATTTTGATATTAGAAATTGGATTGATCTATAAATACATTCCTTATTTTGTGGGCTGCTGTAAGTCCAGACACTTTTCCTTACAGAAGTATTTCATTTCTTACACAACAACGAAATCTAGAGAATATATCTGGAAAATGGAAGTGGTGGGTTTGAACTTTCATGAGTGATACTGAGGATTATGTCCAAAACCTGGGATTTTGTACCACCTACTGTAGGCACTCATTTCTTAGAGGATCAAATTTCAGTTTATAATTTTCCTTTGGAGAGATGGCTTGGAGGATATACGTGAAGGAATAATTTAGAGCATTTACTAACTCATTCAAACATCTCAAGTACCCTTGCTGAGGTTTATTCTTCGTGGTGCATGAAAGATATTAAAGCCTTGTCCAGATAACCTTAAATGATATAGGAATAGTGGAGCAGCATTTCATGATGTATTTAACTCATTACACTCAATATACTGACATTTATGAATTCTGAAAAATAAATTGCACTTGGGGAAAAAGTCAAGCAGTCTTTTCTGAGTAATTTACTGTCAGTTAATTGTACATACAGAATTGTCATAGAATAGCTGAGGTAGGAGTACACTTTGATATACTCAAGTGTTAGGATTTTATCTGTATCTTTTTCCTGTGATATTTCGTCAGACATAGCTTCCTAAGAGTGTTTCGATATAACCAAATTTGTTTAGTTCTGTACATTTTAAGAAAGCCAGTTTAGCTATTTGCTGTCTCCAGAAATGTTGGTTTGTTTTTTTTTAAATCATGTCAGCTGGAAGACAAGTAGTCTGCCTCCACCTCTGTGTATTCTCTATATTCATATTGGGCATTGTGACTTACTTAATATTACTCTACTGGTCATTGGTTGAGATCAGGGTAGACAAGCAGGACCTGTCTCTTGTAAACCCATGCTGACTGGGTGGATCTTTTGGTTGGCCTCAGTGTCCTGCATGATGGCACTCCAAGTGATCTGCTCCATCACTTTATATGGCACTGTGGTCAAACTGACAGGCCTGTAGTTCCTCAGATCCGCTTTCTGGTCCTTCTTGTAGATGGGTGTCACTTTGACTGACTTCCAGTCAATTGAGACCTCCCTGCTTAGCCAGGACTGCTGAAGTGATGGAAGGTGGCCTGGTGAGCAGTTCTGTCAGCTCCATCAGTAAACTTGGGTGGATCCCATCTGGACCACTCAACTTTTGTTTAAGTGGTGTAATTAACCATTCCTGCTTGGGTTATGGGGGCTTCATTCTTCCAACCTGGGGGGCTGGGTACCCAGAGAACAACTGGACTTGCTGGTAAAGACTGAGACAAAGAAGGTGTTAAGTACCTCAGCCTTTACTTCATCCTTTGACACTGTTTGTACCCACATCCAGTAAAAGATGGAAATTCTCCTTATCCCTCCTTTTGTTGCAGATCTACTTACAGCAGCAACATTTTGTATGTTCACAACAGCTGCTGTACAATAAAATTTAGTAACCCAAGCAGTCAGCTCTGGTGGTGGTATGATCTGTAGTGGAGGGCACTCACATCAGAAACATTTGCTTCATTATACCATGGCTAAAATAGCATTTTAGTCCAGCTAAGGAGCACTGTGCTAAAGAGGGATACCTGGCTTAAGACTAATGTGGCATTCTTAATGAAGTAGTTCCAGGCTTCTTGATTATCCCTAGTGCATGCTGCTCAGCCTTGTGTACCTTGGAGTTCTGTGTTGAGCACTTCCCAGGATGACTCCTTTTTGACAGCACTGTTGAATTTTAGCATGCTGGACATCTGAAAGACATGGGGAAGAGGCGAAGTCAGCACAGAAAGCTTCTGTGGTTTTGTCTGGTATGGAGTCCCCAAGCATACATTGGCAGATAGGTCAGGTGTTGACTAAGCTGCTGTTCATAATGCACTTTCTGTAGGCAAAACTAACGAAGATAGTTGCTCCCTCTTGTAAAACAGCTTACTGGAAAGAGAGAAGGCTTAGTTCGAAGCTTCGAACTAAGCTTGCTCCAACACAGGCTTTCCATGGGGTCAGAGCATCTGCCATATGTCTTTCTGCTCTGGCATGGGGTCTCTCCGTGGGCTGCAGGTGGGATCTTTGCTCCCCATTGTCATCCATGGGCTGCAGGGGGACAGCCTGCTCCACCATGGTCTTCTCCACAGGCTGCAGAAGAATCTCTTATCTGGTGCCTTGAGCACCTCCTCCCATCCTTCTACACTGACCTTCATGTCTCTAAAGTTTCTTACATCTCACTCCCTTCTCTGGTGTCAAAAAGCAGCTGTTTGCATTTTTTCCTCTCTTAAATGTGACTTTCAGAGGTGCTGTGACTGTTGCTGATTGGTTTGGCCTTGGTAAACAGCAGAGTCCAGCCTTTGAGCCCAACTGGTATTCACTCTGTTGGGACTAGGGAAAGCTTCTAGCAGGTACTTACAAAAACCACCCCTGCAGCCCCCCATTCTCCACCAGAGCCCTGCTATGCAAAACCACATTTCCACCCCTTGTGTCTGTGAATCACATATTTAAGAACTATCATTAAAATCCCCATCCCAACAGAAATCCCTCACAGTTACTACACTCTCTGGCTGTGTTCAGTCTGTTTTGCTCATTCCCTCTTCTAATTACTATCCTTATCTCAAATACCTTGAGCCCCATCTTGGGCACCACTGTAGTGGTTTGACGCTGGATGGAGGCCAGATTCCCACGAAAGTCACTCTATCAGTCCCCTCTTAGCTGGACAGGGGAGAAAATACATGTTGAGAGGGTATGGAGTCGAGATAAGGACAGTGAGAGATCATTCTGCAATAGGTGTCATGGGAAAAACAGACTCAACACAGACTTAAAAACACTACACACTCTCACTGAAACCAGAGTAGGATAATGAGAAATAAAATCTTAAAACACCTGCCCCAACCCATTGCTTCTTGGAGGACTCTTTTCATGATTTTTCTCCCTTCTCCTTCCTCCAGGTGGCATAAAGCAGGACAGGTAGGGGGAGNTATCATTAAAATCCCCATCCCAACAGAAATCCCTCACAATTACTACACTCTCTGGCTGTGTTCAGTCTGTTTTGCTCATTCCCTCTTCTAATTACTATCCTTATCTCAAATACCTTGAGCCCCATCTTGGGCACCACTGTAGTGGTTTGACGCTGGATGGAGGCCAGATTCCCACGAAAGTCACTCTATCAGTCCCCTCTTAGCTGGACAGGGGAGAAAATACATGTTGAGAGGGTATGGAGTCGAGATAAGGACAGTGAGAGATCATTCTGCAATAGGTGTCATGGGAAAAACAGACTCAACACAGACTTAAAAACACTACACACTCTCACTGAAACCAGAGTAGGATAATGAGAAATAAAATCTTAAAACACCTGCCCCAACCCATTGCTTCTTGGAGGACTCTTTTCATGATTTTTCTCCCTTCTCCTTCCTCCAGGTGGCATAAAGCAGGACAGGTAGGGGGAGGAGAAGGGAAGGAACACATGGGGGAAAGGAAGTTTTTGTCAGTTCTTCACAAATTGTCTTACTATAAGGTCAAATTCCACATACTCTTCTCCTGCTGCAGTGTGGGCCCCACTAAAACACAAGGATGTCTTTCTCTAGCAAATGTCTCCCAGGTAGCATGAAGCCTTCAGTTTTAGTCCTTGCTTTAGCCAGTGCAGGAATTACTGTGATAGGTGTGATCATCAAAAAGTTCTCAGGCAAGGGATAGTTTATGTATCCCCAAAGCCCTGTGTCTACATATTGGACAAAATTTAAAACAGCTCACTATTTCTCTTTGCTCTCTAAGCTTCACCTCCCTGAAGCCTGTAATTGTTGACCTGGAATGTCACGGGTTTTATGAGGTCTAAGAAATTACTATATTGTTACTTAAAGCAATTGAAAATACATTAATATATTTTGTCTGAATTTCCTCAAATACTTGTCTCCACACCCATAGCTTTTAAATCTATGTTGATTTTAAGCTTGATGAAGTTGTCAGAATCAGAATGTTTCATACTCAACCTTTTTAATACTGTGGCACAGGTGGATTAAGCTCTTGAATGAAAACAGACATAATATTCTGAACCCGTAAAAGTTAATATTATTTTTCAGTGTAACATCTTAAGTTTCATGGGATCACTGCAGCTTAGGCATCAGTTGTATGATGAAGAGTCAGAAGAGCTTTTTAAGTATGAGGTGCATATATCCTGATCATTCTGGAAAGGAGAAATACATGTTCTGTTTGCCAGTTATTAATATATGCATATAAAACATATACACACAGTATACTACTATGAAAGCATCACTCTTTACAGTTTTAAAATGAAATTGTTCTTTGTTAAATTGCAAGTACTGGGGTTTTGTGTTTTGCCTTTTATGTCAGGAAATACTAAAAATAGGAGTACCATGTGTGTGTTTTTCTCTTGAAGTTTCAGGAAGAATCTTTGGTGGATGACTCGCTGCTTCAAGATGATGATGAAGAGGAGGAAGATAATGAATCTCGTTCATGGAGAAGATGATTCGACTGATAAATGACAATACTAGAACTGCACCTGTGTTGCATTAGTATTACCTAATGTACTTCTGCATCTTTGTATTAAAAGGGGTTTTGTGATGAAATTGGATTCAGATATAGCCTATAAAAGCAGTTGGTCAGTTACACATTTTGAGAGATTGATGTTTGAGTTACATTTCAGTAAATGATTGCTAAAGACATCATACTAGGAACATATGCAATGTTTTTATTACATAGTTCTACAGAAAGTTACAGAATTCTTTGGGTTCTTTGTAATTTACCGAGTTGGTCAAACACAAATGACCAAAAGTTGTTATAACATAGGTAATTTTTGTTCTATTCCAGATACGGAATGAAAATTTGCATTTAAAATCTTTGTGAATGTTTTCAGAAATGAATAGATAACAGTACTAAACCGAAGTCTCTGAAGTTATGTATTCATAATATTGCATAGTAGTATGCTTAGGCTTTACTATGTACTAGCCTTTTGTTGGATTTGTGTACGTATTTTACCTATGGGTTTTAATGATAAAGTGTATGACTGCTTTGCATATAAGTCCTTATGACTTTAAGATGTTAAAAAATAAAGAAATTAATGGGTCTTAAAAAAAAAAAAGAAAAAAGCAATAACTAAAAAAGCTAAGGCAATGGTCCTTCATGATAAAAAAAGAAAAAAAAAAAAAAAAAAAGAAAAGAAAAAAGACCGTTCCAAATGGCAACCCCCACCCCCATATTCACAAAAGGAGCTGTAATCACTATCACTTGTAAAAAAAACCCCAAAACCAACCTCTACACAATGGTGTTTCATTAACACACAGGTATACTCTGCATAAAACCTTTGGGATGACTGCTGAATTTTAAATTGATTTAAAACTAATGGTAAATAGAATAATATTCCAATAATAAGGAATTTAAGCTGTATCTCTGCACTGTGTGGCTGTAGAAAAAAAAATTTGATACCACAAAATTATGTGCAGTACTGAAATGTAATGTAGAAAAGTACATTAGATGAAGTGGAAAATTTGGTAGGTGTCATTCTAAAAACTTTGGCTTCACACACTAATGCATCTTTTATATTTTTGTGTTTCTGTGATCACACTTTTCCATTTCAAAAGCAATACTCAGCAGATACTAACTTCACACAGTAGTGTATATTCATCACTTAAAAACGTGCATACATGAAATGTTAGCAGAGTTCCTACTTCACAGAAGTACTCAATTAGCTCTTTGCAATGGGGAATTCGGTGAGTTCTGAAGTTTAGCCCCTTCCTAGGAAGAGGAGCTGCCTCCTCCTTTGCAAGTAAAGGATCTCTTACAGAAGAAAGATTTGATGTTGCCATTTAGTGGAATCCTGATGGTGCGATTTCAAAAGAAAATATTTTTTTTACCCCACCGAGTCATTAGCAAGTGCAGCATAAAACCACTGTCTCATTTATCAACTAGATGGAGCGGATAGTACTTCAGTTAACTGTTCTTTCTTTAGGTTGTGTTTTTGTCTCTGCCTTTTTGTAATTCCATAATAGGAATGGAGGAAAGTATTAGTGGTATCCTGATGAGAAGAGCCCTGGCTGGGCAATTTTTGTTCTGTGCTTTCCAGTTATTTCAGGGCTCTTTGACACCCTGTTTGGGTGGGGGGAGAGGGGAGAGAGGGGGGAGAGGGTGTGTGTAGTATGAATTTCTTGGGTGGTTTGGTTTGTTTTCTTTTTGCATCTGCACATGTGTGTATGCCTATCTTGTTGCAAAAGTACACACTTAATTTTTTTTGTACATCCTTAGTTTTGCATTGAAATTTCACAACTGATTGTTGGTAAAATGCCATAAGGTTTTGTGTTTGGAAAATTGATTTCCTTTTATACTGAGTCTCAGGCAAAATAATATATTTTAAGAAACGTTTTATCCAGGGCTCTGAATAAGCTGGTTTGGCTGACCAAAAGAAATACAAGCTTTCCTACTTTTCTTGTTTTAATAATTTAGTATATCTGATTGACAGTCTGTGAGGTGAAAGCTTTTCGTGTGTTGTCTTACAGGGCAGGTACAGCTCAGGCAGGGGCCACACGTGTTTTATCTGTCTGGTGCTCAGACCTGCCTTTTCACTGCAGTCAATCAAAACGAGCTAATGATGACTATTAGTGTGTAATTTTAAAATAGTATTGCAAATTTGGCTGCTTGTTTTGAATTCAGCCTGGTTATGTATCCATGTGAGATTCATTCCTTAGTAACTGTTTGCACCCTGATCTACCCATAAGTGGATGAAACCTTTTAAAAATCCACCTTCCTCCCTAAAACTTTCATCAGTGAAAGGTATCTGGGGCAATTCTTTCTGGTGTGTATTTTGTCCCCTGCTGTTTCCATGACACTGAACAATTGAAAACTGTCTGGATCAAAATGGTTTGGTTTGCTCTCCCTTTAAAAAACAAGCCCAAGTGTTTGCTTCAGTCAAAACTAATCTCTAGTTGTACGCCATTCAGCATAGAGAATGGTGTCCTGGCTGCAATCTAAAGGATTCCATATGTATTTCTCTCACTATGAAATAACTAATTTGGTGTTGTTTTTTTTTTTATTTTTTATTTTTTTGCTAGGTCTGTCCTTGCATTCCTTGTCTAGATCTGCTTTCCCCTCCCTTTTTTTGCTGCAACCACAGCTAACTTTTCTGTTCAGTCAGGTCCTTAACATAGCCTTCAGTGAAATGTGCTGTCACCTGGAGCAGCATCCTTCCTTGTTTGAATCAACAAACCACACATCCTGCTGACTTGCATTCCCTTCTTTGCTTAGATGATCCTTCTGAATGCATTCCCAAGTATGCCTCTGCCATGATTAGCTAAATCATTGTATTTCTTTAACAGTTCTGCAAATGGATTTTCCTAGTCTGAAACACCAAAAGCCGGGTTACCCCAGGCAGCTTTTCAAAATTTCTATGGAGGAGAAAAAGGTAAACGTGAACGTATTTTCTAGTTAGACGCTAAAGGGCTTGAGTAAGATGTGATCTGACATTTAGTTAAATTACAATATTGTAGCAAACTACACTTGGCTGAAATGCACACAAAATTAAAAGTAATGGCAGTCAGTAATTCAGACAATTACAGTCTCTGCACAAAATGGTGAAATAACAAGAATGCCTCTTTCAAGGAGTACTTATGACCAGCGCCATTTCTTTTTTGTTCCCTTAAAACTCTCACTTCAAATCAGAAAAGCCACAGAAGAAATACAAGTTACTGGTGAAACACAAAGGTACAGGACTTATTTTACAGACAAGTCTAAGCAAGTGGGTTTCTTAAAGTTTTCTATTTTTTAGCTCCCACTGAGAAGTATTTGTATAATTTCAGGCACGTAAAATAGGTTCCTGTTCTAAACCATGCTCTGGAAACAGACTCTGTTCCTTAACTAGAAAAGCAGTCGAAAATGAGCCAAATAACTTGTGGATCCAAGAACAGTGTAGCGTGATTGTATCTAATTTAAAACAAGGTTGTTGACCATCTACTGTCAAGGTGCCCCAAGCAGCTAAGCTTATTGGATAACTTCCAATAACCACATTTACTTGAGGATGTTTTAGGTGGAACGGATGATTTGTTGTCTCATGAGCATTAAAAAGCACAAAAAAGATGCACAAGAGTTTGGTTTTGACTCGGTGAAGTTATTTTGAATGTTCCCTGTAGCTTTTTTAAAAAGGAAAATCCCTAATTCCTGAACCAGTAGGTCTCACACAAAATAGATTGGAAGTGGCAGGGGAATTACTTTTTTCTTTCACAGGTCATACACTGCTGTTGTATCAGTACACAAAATAGCATAAATGGGCATAGACCTTCAACAAAGCACCTCAATTTACTGGAATTCAACATCATTTTAAAGTTGCAACTAAACACAGAGTCAGATTTAATCCTATACCACTTACCTTTAGTTACAGTTAGTAAATTAGGTTACAATTAATGAATTAAGTGCAACTAGAACAAATAGAAAATTGAGGGTGTTGTGGAAGGAAAAAAAGTGCAAATTACAAATTTGATCATTATTCTGAGTGGAGCTGTTTCTTACTATACTGATGTTACAGCACTTATTTTGAAAACTACCTGTTAAATCTGACAAACCAGAATTTCTTGATCAAGTTTTTAATTTTTGGTTTTAAGGAAATCAATTACCTTTTTCAGTTGAGCCAGTAGAGATGTAAAAACTGATCCTTGGTCAAAGTGAGCTCTTAGTTTTTGTGGACTCGTAGACCTTTATAAACACACTAGTGTGCTTGTCACACAGTTATCTAAATACTGTGTTTTTTTAGTAAATAATTTTTAAACTTTAGTATGTCTGCATGTTTTATCTTGAGCCAGATTTTAAGTCTGTAGATGTCAAAAATACTTGCAACAAAAATAGATTTCAGTGATTTCAGTCTTTAAGTTCTCTTTAGATCTAGCTAATGAGAAGGATTTCAAGAACATACTCCACAATAAATGTATCTTTCTTGGTTTTTTCCTCATGGAACATTATTTGTAAAATCCTTCTATATGTCTTATATACATTAATGCTAAAGCTTATCTGAACATTGGTACTTTGTTCTTTGCCCATATTAATTTTTCTTTCTTCTTACAGTAAGCTTGTAATCCTGAGACGTGTCGAAGTCTGTGAAAAATCATCTCATCTGACCCTGTGGTATTTTATAATAATTTTGACGTTACATTTTGAATTCTTGAATTCCATGATCCTTCCTGCTTTGTTAATGCAACAGACAAGTTTCTCACCTTTCTTTGGCAAAGTCTGGAATGCCACATTCAGCAAAGCTGTCTGTGCCAGTTGATGCGCTGGATTTTAGTACTGGGAGAAAAAATTTGAGGCATGTGAACACCTCAAAATTCATTTTTCTGAGAAACCTCTGCAGTAGACCTATTCTGCTTTGACCTTTGGGATGCAGAGAGGGTAAAATCATCTTTTTTTTTTTTTTACCCTTTCATGCTGTTTCAATCCTATGTGGCAGCTTAATGTAAGATTTTTGGCTAGTAATTTAAAGTCAGATCTTTTTATATTATCTGGCATACTGGAACCCCCAATCCCATCTGGGGATAAGGGGAGAAAACTGGTATTTGCAATCCCTCCTAACAAGCTACGGATGTTATTTTAAATCAGAAATGCTGTTTACAGGCCTCAAAACTTGCACAGTACAGATGACAATTTCCCAGTTGCTAAAGAGTGCCTTCTGCTGCTTAGTTTTAATGTTCTTTTAAATGCAAAAAAAAGCCCAACAAAACCCAACCCCAAACAAAACAAAAAACCCACCAAACCAAAAATCTACTAACTTGTCTAAAATGTTTTCCTAATGATCTGCAGCTAAGACAGAAATTTTCTGAGCTCTAAGGCATACTAACTCTTCTCTCTATCCAATAATTTGCTCTCTAGGGAAATGAGAAAAGTTTCTTAGGTTTTAAAGGTCATCATTTATTCTTCATCTTGCATGGAATGTTTTGAGACGAAGACGTTTGTGCCAAAACGTTTCCTCCTTGTAGAGAAAACAAAGACTTCATACAAACATATGGTGATCTACACATGTAGAGACCCATATCCTTTTGGCAAAATCGTGTGCAAGTTGCTGATGCATATCCAGCATAGGTGAGATCTACAGAGGCACAGAAATGCCTCTGGGGTGCAAGAACTATACTTTTGCAGAGCGTTACAGCTCTGCAGGATTATGCTGCTTAAAAGCTGAGAAAAGTGACCTTTCCATTAAAGTACCTTGTTTTTAACATGAAGAAATGTTCTTTCTCACATTTGTAAATTGTCCTTTCTCTGCTTAAGAAAAAAAAGGTAGTTCTGATTATGTGGATTTTTTTTTTCCCAAATGAAGTCCTGTATTTTCTCTTTCGTCTGCTAGAGGGCACTATGGCTACACAGGTGAAACACTAACTGGGAGTCATTTGCTCCCATTTCAACACCTCTGTGATATTTTTCCTGTATCAGTTCTCATACTAATATTTGCATTTCTTGCAGAAATCTGTATACGTCTCTACCATGTCAGCAGAAATTCTACTTGTGTGAACTGAAACAAAGCATCTCTCTTTGGATTTGGGAACCAATGATAAAATGTGACTTCAGGTGTTTAAATCTGAATAAAACAGAAGAATGTTTCTGTCTTGCAAGAGGCATAAATCCAACTTTTCCTCTCTGGGAGTTGAATTAGTTTTTGGTAGGTCACAGTTGAAGTTATAGAAAACTTTATGTGTATCTATTTACTATTTGTCAAAGTTTTTTGTAAAAAATAATCTTTTAAGTGTGTGTTTATGCTCTGCAATAAGGGATGTGCAATGAATGGAAAGCTAAAATTTATCTTTAGAAAATGTGTGTGGGACAGAAATGGCAGATGATGCTACACTTTTATATAAATTACAAAGGAAATTGCCAGCCTATCCACAATATGAAGAAATTTCACCACTGTGACCAGTTATTTTTGCTTTATGGTAGACTCAGATACATCAAAGAATTGCTACTGTATCTCTGCCAGCTGGTGCAGAGAAACTAAAAGAACCAATTTTTTAACTCTAATGTGAAATACTTGTTCATCCTGGCACTTATGCTTCTGTCTTGCCCGAGTGAAAGACATGGTGGCCTGTGTGGAATTTTACACTTGAAATTCTACATGCACAATGGCCATGCACACAGATCATGATTAGGCTGACAACATGACTAATTCTGGATTGTTTTCTCTTCCTTTTAAGTCATTAGTGTGATATCAGAAAGTGCTGAGGTATCAAAAATTTTGTTACACTCCTCTCAAACTCACCTATATGGTGGTTATATATATGCTGCTTTTCTTGTGCAAAATGGCAGCTGTATCGTCACATACGGACAGACATCATAAAATGCTGGAAAACTTCCAAGAAATCAATATCTTTGAGTTCACTTAAAGATGGAAACCTTGCTTACCAGATCTGATTGTAAGCAGAGAATTTCTTGTTGAAATTCTTTGGTTTTTTAAAATCATGATTATTTCTTTGCACTTACCCACTGCTGCACTCAGAAGTATTAGATAATATTAAAAATTATATACCACTTGTGCTTTTTCTACTGTTTTGTGGGCAAATGTGGCACATAGACTGTATGTAGCTGCTTATCTATTGGGTCTGAACACTGGGGGTCTTACACACTACTTCTGTTGTGGTTGTTTCTCTGGTGAAATTTCATCAGTTATTTTGCAAAATAACCTTTTTGGATTCCAAAAAAGGCATTTTCTGAATTATTATTTTTTAAATAATTTTATTTTATTTTTTAGAATCTGGAATTCTTTGTTCCTGGAATCAGTGTCCTGTGCATATACTTAGATGCATTATTGTGATGTAGCCAAATTTATATATGGGAGTATTCTGTTCCTGAAAAATGGGAGATTAAAGAGCAAATGGTGAACGTACAAAATGCTGGTCAGCAGACTTGCTACCTGACCTGAAATACAAAATATTCTATTAGAATAATTAGAAATTATGTAAGGCTATTGACAGTATAGCAGAATGCAACAGACCACTTCATTGATACATAGTGAAAAATCAAGAAATAGAAGTCACCACTGGACCGTGTTAACTTCATCAGGTTAATGTCTGTATTTGCAATTTTGTATTGGTGAATTTCCCACAATGTTATTAGTATATGTCTTCACTAAATTTATGTTTTGATAACTTTAATATTAAAATAATTTAATATATATTACTTTTGTTTCTGTGTTGAACTATATCTAAACATCCTTTCAAGGGAGTTTAAGTGCTATTTTTTCCCATCCACTTTTACGCACTGCTTCCTGTACTGAAAATACTGATGTGTTCTGGCCCTTCTCTGCAAATGTATATTAAATTTTTTGAAGACAATTTGCCAGGAAAACACTGAAGAAATAGCTTTGTACTAGGGGAATAAGCTATAGAAACTGAAGTAATAGGATTAACCAGTAACAGCCACTATATTGCCGTTTTTAAGATAGCAGTATTTCATGCTACAGTACTATCTATAGATAAGCTTTTGTTAAACTTTTAAGGTAATTTGAGAAGGTAATTACTAGTGGTTTAGTAGTCTAAATCAGGATTGATGGCAGCTTGATTGGCTGTAGCAGTTACTAAAGTTCACATTTTATGACCTCCTTAAAAATATTAATTTAGAAGCTTATGAATTACTCTCTAGAGTCACCCTGAATTAACAAATACTGAGCTCTCTTTTGAATCTTTTTGTTAAATAATTTCTGCCCGCTACTGAACTTTATAGTGTTTTTCAAGAACTCATTTTCAAGCAAGAACAGGAGTAACTCTTTCATGGCCAGTACCAAGTTGCGCAAAAACGTTCTCATAAATAGCCTTGTTCCGCGCCAGTATTAGAGAAGACCTTGTTTGGCCACTTCTGCACATCATTTGTTCTTGATGGAGAAGTTATTTGTGTGATAAGGCAGTAATTGAGGAGCTGGGCTTTGCTTTTTAAAACTGAATTACCTTCGTAATCTACTTCACCAGTTGGCTGAAAATACAATTGTGTCAGGGGATGCTGGGACAGGAGTGAGGAGCTGGGATCAGTAGAGCTCTTCAGCTCAGAGGTCTGGTTCAGCCTGAGCTACTGCCACTAGAAACACAGTGTCCTTCATGGCTTAACCCAGTGGGCAGGTAAAAGAACCACACGCTGTGCGGTAGGGGAGAGAATCAAAAAGAAAGAGATGAAACTTTTGGGTTGAGGTAAAGACAATTAAATAGGACAGTAATAATAATGTTAAAAGAATATACGAATCCAGTGATGCACAACACAATTGCTCACCTCTTGGGACTGATTCTCAGCTAGTTCCTGAACTGCACTGCCTCCTGGCCAGCCCTGTGATTATATACTGAGCTTGATGCCATATGGTATGGAATATCCTGTTGGCCAGTGAGAGACACCTGGCTGTGTCTCTTCGCAGCTTCTTGGGCAGCTTCCAACTTCTCATTGGCAGGGCAGTAGCAGAAGCTGAAAAGTCTTAAGACTGCTTGGCAAAAGCTAAAGTATCAGTGTGTTGCTGATGTTTTCTTAAATCTAAAACACAGCACTGTACGAGCTGTTAAGAAGAAAATTATCTCAGCCAAAACCAGGACGTTCAGTTACGTGTGTTTGCCTTCAACTCTTGGTTCTCCTTTTCCCCCAGTTTTCAGGATCCAAGATAAAACATTTAACTTAAGCATTTAGTGAGCAAAATGCAGAAGTTGAAGTGCTTCCACAGATCAGAAGAGAACAGAGGCATTGCACTTGCAGTCTCCTCAGAATCGCCAGGCGTGCTGTGGTTCGACTGGCCTGCTAAATTGAAAGCTGCATGACCCTGCATTTGAGCCAACCATTGGCAACCCCTTGGAAGTCAGCAAAAAGGTAGTTTTAATAGCCTCATCACTGGTGACTTTATGGTGGGAGCTCTGGCTCCTTTTGATGTATCCCTCTGGTTCTGATGGGTTGGGGAGGGGAAAGATGTTCTCAGATGAGTTAAGGGTCGCCTCCAAAGTGAGAAGCCTTGGAGGGATTTGTCAGGGTTTTTGGATCTTAGCTTATTGCAAGTATAGCAGTTTTGTGTCAAAGGCTGTGTGATGTGACAGTCAGTGCAGTTCTAATGCCATAGCAGCAGGCTACTTAAAAGATTCTACCTCCTCTGCATCACCATTGCGCAGTGGGGCCACAGTGCCTGCATTTAAACCTCCTAGGACAATTCAAGTTCGCCAGGTGGGCAAAACAGCTCTGAGGCTAGGCTAGAGAGCAATCACTATCTCTAATGGATCTGTGTAGAAAAGAATAAACCATTGTGAGGGAGCATGGACAATTCTAATGGCATTTTGGACTGTGGTATGGAATGTATGGGAAGAGAGTGGAAGAAGTATAGGGATGAACCATATGCTATAGGAGTTACAGTTAGGTTAGACAACATCAGGGCTAGTTTTTTTTGGGTGCTGTTGAAATAAACATGCCAATGGAGGTGCTGAGGCAGGTAAAAGCTGAAGTCTCAAGTGTCTGGCCAAACAGTTGGTTATGTGCATGTTTCCTTTCCAGCAATCCTCCCACTGTCTGCTGCACCTGTGGGCAGCCTGCTTTGTTCCAGAGGAGAAAAGTCCTTGAAAAGATTTGGGAAACACTGCTAAATCCACCGAGTTGGGCAAGGAAATACCGATTCTCTGCCTTGTGCTTTCAGAGAGGATTCCATCCGGAATTTTAAAATAGCATCTGAAATGCCTGACAGGTTAGAGAAACCCTACTGTAGTGGTTCCTTCTTGATGGCCTGGGGATGACAGAACTCAGTGTTATTAATCCCTATGGATCATGTTGTGTTGTGTGTGGAGCATGTCACTCAGTTGCAGTTTTGCAAGACTACCCCGCTTTGTAGTCAAACAGTGTTTGTGTGTTCAAGCCTGTTTGTCTGAGTTAAGTTAGCTTAAGCAGTCCAAGTAATGGATCTGTGCTGTTATGTAAACTGTTTGACCCTGTTGCCTGAGCAAGTGAGTTTGGAAGCAGCTACATGAGCAACTTAGCAGGAAGACCATGTCAGCAGAGAAAGTGAATTGTAATGAGCTATTGTAGTATAGGAATATAGGATCCTTTGGTCTCCATGGCTGTAGAATAAGCTGGAAAGTTTGGGTCTAAACTCTTGCAGCTACGTTAAGAGGAGCTAGTGTAAACTGAAGCTTTAGAAGTGAAAGGTTCACAGTAACTTTCGCAGTTAGGCATTTCAGTGCCTAACTCCTTTCAGATAGCTCTCCAGCCATCCAAAACATCAACGGTCCTGACATGCCCTTCTTTCTCTGATTACAGACTAGGAACTCCTCTGAACATAGGAAGTCTTAGGAGCCATACCAAGTACTGTTTTATCTTAAAGAGGTCACGTATGCTTTGATGACTGCTTTCTAAAATAGGTAATCAAAAGTATTAAAAGTGAAAATATTAGTATGTGAGGAAAGGTAGACTCTAACCTTACAACTTTGCTGGAGTCCCAAAATCACAATGAAAAGTAATTTTTTACTTTTATGTCCACTGGTCAACTGAAAGAGTTCTCAAAACTGATAGTAGCGTATATGCAAATCTCTAAAATGGTATATAATGTTACTTGCAAAATCATGCATTGCCTTCTGAAGTGCTCAACAGTTTGTTTCCTTCTAAATGTCCAAAGAAAACAAGAGTAGTCTTCTCTAACCACTCTGTTTAGTATTATTTAGTGGTTATGGCAGTAACAGATTTGGAACCCTCAGTGTGAACGCCGTAATTTTGGTTACAAACATACTGAATGAAAATTTAAATGGTAAGGGTATATCATCTCAGGTCCTTGGACAGGTCTATGGGACAAAGGACAAGCAGTTGCATACAATTTGCACTTCAACCCCAACTATGGAATGGTGAGAATAACCCACTGATGTTCTTGCAGCACCAGCTGTTCCTGCCCATAGCACCTTGCCTGATGATTTTACAAGGTGGTAGACTGGTGGCTTCCGAATGTCTTGATGTCATGCTGTGATTGTCTGCTGCCTGTCCAGTACTATCACATTTCAACATGTCTTTGTAGCTGTTGCTTTTTGCAGAGGTCACTGGACACATAGTTTATTTCAGTTTTTCCTTGTCTCAGTGTTGCTACTCGGTCTCTTAGTCTACATCAATACCAGTAAATTAAACATGGATGGGACTGTTCTCTGATGCTGAGGCCAACTGGCATGGAACAGCTCTCATGGACTATTAGGCTTCAGAACAGGACAGTCGCTTTCACATGCTCTGCTGGGAGTGGTTGTTGGCTTGGGATATCTCTTCCAGGCCTCTCTGGTGCTAAGGCCTAGCAATAAAGTTCCAGTGCCTGTGGTCCGTGCTACACCTGTTTTACTAATTCAGATGAGGTCTGAGTTGCGAGTATCTTTAGCTGCCAAGCTTTGTCCAACAGCAGTGAGTAACAGGGTCCAGTTCCACCCGTGGATGGAGGAACCTAGATGGGACGAAGATCTATTCTTTGGGAAGACAGTGTCGGTTGACAACACTCTTTTGCAAGGAATCCATCCTCTCTAGTGATAAATGACACTAGCTAAAAAAAAAAAGGATACTTAAAGTAAAACATCATGGTATAGTACTTTTGCTAACATACAAATAAATGTCAGCTGGCAATCAAAAAATTATAGGCTGTAGTAAATACTGGGTTTAATGAGAAGTGTAAATTAAACAAAGGTGTTGTGAGATTGTTGTTGAGAGAAGAAATCTTGTTGAGAGTTAGAAGAAATCTTATTAAAGGAAACAAATAAAAATCTTAGAAGTTCAAATACACATAGGTTATCCTATTCAGACTTTCCTATCATTATTAAGGTTTGGAGGTTTCTTGAACTATAATTAACCTAGCAGTACTGAAATACTGCAATCAAAGTGGCAAGCTGTGATACTTTGCTAGCAAGCTTACCTATAGAATTGCAGTTTCCTATCAAGTGGCAAAGGGGGAGCCATCTACAGATAATTTGTCCTTTAGCCCTTTGTATGTAAGTAAGCTTTCCAGCACAATACATCACCTTAATTATTATACCTTCTGCAGCAGGATAGAATTACCTGACCAGATATTTTTTATTGCCAAATTACTTGCACGTACATTGTGAAAATATTTTCCGTGTCTGTACGTGTATTTCATCAGCGATGCTCCCATCTGTCAAAGTTGGGTGAATGCTTTAATTGCTTAATCAGCTTTCCGGGTCTCCCGTGCAGGCGCAAAACCACCACAGTGAGTTGTATAGTGACATGGGGGTACATAAGTGATTATTAGAGGTAGTTTTCCCAACTTCTGTGTTCTAGTAGCGACACTTGTGCTGGATTTAGTGAGTTTATAAACACAGTTATTTACTAGCAGAAGCTGATGTTTTTCTCCCCTCTATTTTTACATTTGAGGATAAAGTGCAATTTATGTTCTGGGCATCATCTTGTGGAAGTTCTAAATCACTTCATGAGGCTTTCAGCCTGGCTTATGTCATTTATCCCTCAGCACTCAGTCCATTTAATCCAGGCCTCTCAGCTGTACAGACCTAGCTCCTGTTGTGAGTGATCGGCCTGCTTGAGTGCTCCCAGCTTCTCCTGTCACATCACATTTGCATAAAAGAGGACGGATAACCAAATTTGAGAACACAAATGAAAATGCTAAGCGCTGAACCTGTCACAGTTGTTGTTCAACTAATTGTGAAAAATTTGATTTGCTGGCTTTTCACTGTTTATCATGTGGACCCCCTTCTCAAATTTGCCTTGGCTTCTGCTTCTGTACGTGTAGCTTTTAAACTCTCTACACAAGCAGCCCACCCTGGGGATTACTTACCTCTCCTACCAGCTTTTAATGTTGCCTCATCTACTTGACTAAATTAGGCCACCATGGCAAACAAACACATAATTAAAAACCTGGGAAAGACAACTGCAGTTGCACTTCTTAAATTGATTTTGCTTTTTATTACTGGTATATGCCTTTGCATCTTGCCATTTTATCTTGTCCTCCTTTAAACCCTGAAAATGTCTTTGCTTTTGATTATATATGGGAAGAACATATATTATTTCAAAAGGAAGATGAGGATTTTCTTCTAAAAAGTGAACAGTAAGTAAACCCATGTTCTTATTTCTGGGTGCAGTCTGTTACATAGGTGCCATATTCCTTTGAAATTAAGACCCATTTTTGAACTGGCATTAAAAGCTTATGGATCGCTCAAATTATTGTGATTTTTCTTCAAAATATTGGGGTTTGACTTAGCTTTTCAAGTGTACTTACAACTGCTGGTGTACTTCTATTTCAGATCACCTCTTATATGTAAAATCTACACATCCCTTCTCATAATATATACAAAAAGTTCACCTACGAAAACAGATGAATGTCATGATTTTGGTTTTTTTTTTTTTTGAGAGGAGGTTTAGCTATGCAATTATCTGAACAGATATGCAAAAAATTTCATCTGTGTACCCAAATGATCCATCTGTTTGGAATCTACCTTGGTTACAGTCTGAAAGTCCATAACTGTCATTGTTTAGAAGATGGATGATAATCTGGTCATAGTGGATACAAGGCTATAAAGACCATTGTAAACTTCTAAAGACAACTGAAAAAAAGCTGGTATTCAGACATAAGCAAATTAATATTTTTCTGGCAGTACTAAAATATTGAAATAATTGCTTTCAAATTAAGAAAATAACTTGTCAGCAGATATGGCTGAATTATCTTTTAAAAATAAGACTGAAAACATCTTGCTTAAAACACTTTTTATTTCATTCTGTTGGTGAAGGAGGAAAAGTCCCTGAAATTACTTTTGTGTCAAGTTCAGTTCACTGATAACAGTGGTGGTAATGCGGCATAATCCCTTTCACAAACTGATCAAGACCTATCTTAAAACTGTAGGATATTTCTGTCTGTTTCTCTGCAGACAACAAAAAATAGAGTTTTTTCCTGATTATTAAGAACTGTATAATTTTTTGCCTAAACTAATTTATGTCCAGGTTACCTATGGTTAGCTATCCTTTATTTTAAATATTTTTTCTCCCTTTGTGATATTTGCTACTTTTATATGTTCATGAACAGCTGTCATATCATAGCTTTCCTAATTTTACTAGGCCAAAGTGTTAAAGGGTTTTTGACAAAGTCTGATGTATTTAACCACAGCAATTTAAGATACTAGCATTCATAGCTCAGTGTGCTGGACATCACTGTCCTTTCTCCATTAAATTTTATTCTTTTCCTCATTTTTACAAATGAATTGTTTGAGAGACTATTTATTAGTATGTTGGGCCCATGACACCAAATGGAGGAGCAATGGAAATTTAAGGAATTTAAGGAATGAGTTAGCTAAAAAAAATTTAAATCTGTACTTGACAGACATTGCCAGAAGGTTTATTTCTGAAAATCTGAAGTAGCACTTTTTGGTCCAGACCAAAAAGGCAACTTGCAGATTTCCAAAATGTTGTTGCATCTTTCAGATACTATATGTAGCCTTCAACAAGATGTTCCATGGTGAATCTAGAACTCCCTCCCAGTTTTCCCACTTGCAAAATGCTTCCCAAGAGCTAAAATGTCCTAAGATATCTTTATGATCAAAGAGGCAGAAGACTTATCTACTCATGAAAAAAGGACCATTTTCAAAACCCATTTTCTTCATATAAAGAAAGCAATCAGAATTTCCTTACTTACTCTGTTCCTCAACAGTGAGGTTAATATCAATTGATACACTGTTATGTCTTCTCACCATGCAATGTTTTGATTTGGAAATCTCATAGATATGTTAAATCTAATAGAGGAGGATTAAATACTTAGACTCGTTCACCATATTGATCTCAAGAAGATCTATGTTTATGGATGAGATTGAGACTTCTACTTTTTTCTCAGATTTTAGCAGGAAAACAAGAGAATATTTTTTTTACTTTGTTTCTAATATAACCATATGTGAAAGTGGAAACTTTATTACTCAGTGCTGGAATTTCTTCATTCATTTGAAAAAACTAAATAAAACCTTATCCTTTGTTTTACTTCCTTCTCTTCTCTCTGAACTTAGTTATGTATTTTGTTAGATCTATTCTGAAATAGTGCAAGAAAAAGAGAATGGAAGAGAATGACAATAACAGCCACAAAAAAAAAAAAATTCAACTCTCAGGGGTAGTTTTGCAGTCAAAATATTTTGACAGTAGAGCTTAAATGTCAGTTTCTGAAAAGGGAAATGAGATTGTAAATTTTCTTAGGGGATTTTATCTTTCTCCTAAGTAAACGTGAATGCCTGCCTGATTTATAATTTCAGAAACTGCATTGCAAAATTTCTTCAGGTTTTGTATCCTTCAATATCCTTGCCCACAAAATGTTTTGCTAGGCAAGTCATAGAAACACAACAGAGCGAGGGCAAGAAATGTGTTTAAAATTTTCAACAAGTATTAATAGGAAATGTTTTGCCTTATTCCCTCAGCTCTAATAAAATGTGCGCTTTCCATTTATCCTTCAACCAGATACCTATTGATGTTTGATTAAAAACAATCTCCCCTGCCTCTGTAAGTACCTTCGTGTAATTCATGGGGATTTTCTCATTTTCCCAGGTCCGCTTGGGTAAATAAAGGTTTCTCCTTAGCTCAGTCTCTTAGGTTGGATGGTAGAACAAACAAACTTCCATTAACTTGGTTATTGTTTTGCTTTAGATTGCAAGTAACTTCATCAGCATGTAAGAGAGACAACTGCTCCGGCCGCCCCTATGTATTCTATTACACGGAGCTGACCCTCTTCCCATGAGTTTAGCTCTTGACTACAGCTAAATGTAAAAGAATAAGCGCACACGGAAGGATCGATTGCCCACATACACATCCCCATGGTCTGGGGGTATATGTGAAGAAAGAGGTATGTTAAATTGCCTGCTCTTTCTATGTAAAAAAAGAAAACTTCTTTACCCGATGGGTAAAACGTGTGTTGACCTACTGTGTTACCGTATAAGCACGAACAAGGTTACTTTTCCCCCCTTTCTGCTAAATAATAAGGCAACTCATGCTGAGGGTGCACTTAAACTATACCTATAACTCTTGGAAATTCATAGATCGTAAGGCCAAATGGGACCATTATGATCATCTTGCCTGACCTCTTCTATAGCACAAGCCATAGGGTTTCGACAACATAAGAGTATTTGTAATTTCATGTGCATTAGAGTGCTGTTTATAGGATATATATTGTATTGAAATGGCAGAATATTCATTGCTCTGAAATTCTACTAGATAATTTTACTACTGTAGTGGCACATAGAGCATTCTCAGTTGGCAAATATTAATAGTAAAAAATTTTAAGGCGGAATTTCAAGTAATTTGCTAAAAACATGACTACTAATAATAACTGTGCTTGGGACAACAGCTGCAAAACCATATGTTTAATATAGAAAACCATATAAAAGTTGATACAACATGATCCAAGTAATTTATTACCAAGTACTATAGAACCTGAGGTCTAATTAAGAAAAGAAAAATTACGATTAACTGGATTGTTAGAGCAAGAATGGAGAAAAGTAAACCAGAATTTTAGTACCTTTCATGAGGTTTACTCTTGTCCTGCACTAAAGCTCTTTTTCCCTTGGGCTGGTATCAAGTGGTGCTTGATTTTCGTTTTTGGGGAACCATTGTTATAAATGACTGGTACGAACGGGAACTGTTTTTACCTGGTGGCCAGGGCAGAAGCACGTGTGGGACAAACTGAACTGCCTCCACTGCCTTGCTTTGTAAAGCCATCATCTTCCCTTATGTGTGGAAGTATATTTAAAATTAATATTTCCCTTTTAAAAATAATTTTAAAAATCATTATCCCTCAACTTTCATTTCCTGAAAAATTATTTGAAATAATAAAAAAACGTTTTCTGTGGTTCCTATAGGAGTAACTAATGCAGTGTACTACGTCAAACAGACCTAAAGGTCTCCATCAAACCAAACCAGCTTCACTGCTGGAATCTTGGAAACAGATTATACGCCTGATTCTTTTAAAGATAAGAATCCAGATATCACCCATGTTTGTATTTGCTGCTGGGAAGGGAGCAATAAAAGGGCAATTAGCATTTCTACTGATCATTGGTTAAAATGATTTAATCTGCCTTTTAGCAAAGTAATAAAGATCCTTGAAGTAATTACATCATTTTGTTAAATGCTAAGAATGATGAGATGAAGCAGCATGGATACCATTGGTCAAAGATGTTTATCTGTGCATATTAAAAGCTTTTAAACATGATCCTTGTAGAAAAGCCTGTGCCGTTCAGATCAGTCCCTTCTTCTCCCAGTTTTCTCTAAAATTACAGAAATTTAAAGACATATACTTACATTACCAACCGTGCCTTAAAAGAAGCAGATAGAAAATTAATTCTACCGCTTAGTAGAACCTTTCAGGGATTAGTTATTGGTAAAATAACCCGATTTTGTAAAATGTGACATGCTTTGTCCAGAGAGTCTCCCTGCTCTGCAGAAGCTTTGACGAACTCTCGTGGCAAGTGCAAGAGGAAGGCTGGGTCTCAAGGTTTGCGTTTTGATTCGTTCGCCAGTAACTTCTCTGAAAGCCTAGATAATTGCAACATTTAGCTAAAAAAGGTTAGTTTAAAAGCAATTTTTAAAGATACTTCAATGGATGGAAAGAGAGCAGGGATGAGGAGACCAATTAACCAATTTTTCTTGGCCTTTCTCTCACACACAGACACATTTGGTACAAGCCCCTGTTTTGATGTATTATTTTAATTAATCCCGGTCTTTTGATTTCTGCAAAAAGAAGGTTAGCAAATGTAACAATGCTCGAGAGTTTCTTTATCGTAAAAGACACATAATTTCAAGCATTTAATAAGGTAGATTTATTCTGGGTAGTTTAGTTTGCACATTCACTCAAACAGCCCTCCCCAAAGACTACATTAAAAATGTGATTAGTTAGCTGCCATCAATAACACAAAATAGGAAAACACTCTCTGAAGGGACAGCTTTGTGGAGGGCACTGCACAGTGTGTAGTAAAAATATATGGCCTAATAAGTTTACATTTGCAGGCTCATTTGTTAAAACTCTTGAATTTCTAATTTGTGTCGGAAAGATAAATGGATGGGGCCTCAGTAAAGTGTGAGATTAATACTGATGGATGGGGATTCAGATTTTTGCTAGCCTCTTACTTCTGTACAACCCAGTAGGCAGTTTATGGGGAAAACCAAATGTAAATAAAAAAAGAAGACATTATTTACCTTGGTCAAGGCCAATTACCAGTTATATTGTTCTTTTCAACTTTATTGTTTGGATGTAAATTATCCTTATCTAATCATTGTTTAATGCATTTTGGTAATCAAGCCCTTACAAAGTGTAATTAGATGCTAAAAAGGACAGGCACCCGATGGTTGCTTTGAAACACTACAAATAGTCAAATGGGAGTAGTGGAGACCACTGGGACCTTTAGGGATATAAGGTGGAAGAATAGTAATAAAACGTACTATATAATAAAAACTGCCTTACACCTGAATCAAAACACTCCCATAAAATGAAAATGAGACAAGGTTAATACAAACAATAAAGTAAGCAGAGTTTGCAGTTGCCGTACATGGTTGATTTCCACATGCAGTGCCAGAGCGACACTATCAGGGTGCTGCAAAGAGACGGACAGTAGAGGGGACAGCGGTATTTCTTACCCGTCTGGCAGAAGGTACCTCTGAACTTAGATGAACATTACCAACTTAGAGAAAAAAGTTCTTATGTTCTAATGAAGTGAGTCTCCAGATACCTTCTCTAAACAAAATGTGAACACAGATGAGGCAGAAAGGCCTTACTAAAGGAATAAGAAAAGGGTCACTTCACCATGAACGAACACAACAAGGGTCACTGCTGTTACATTTCTGTGTGTATGGCGCTTTTAAACCAAAGGTGATCCAGAAGTCTTCAGTATTTTTAAAATATCACATATTGAAATGTCAGTACAGGTTCATAGGGGTTTCCAGAACTGACAGCTCCATGGAGATGAGGCTGCGGCGTCTCCAGGTGCCCAGCTCCAGCCAGTGGTGGGTCTGGGGATTTATTCCCAGTAGACATCCACACAAATGCATGTATACAATACGTATGTACATAAGCACGCACATCTCTCTAGCCACACACAGGTAGGCACACATGAACACTCATGGATTCGTCTTGCTCTCGTCTCTGGATGAACAGGATGAAGGCCCATTTGTGGGAAAAACAAAGTATATGGAATGTGGATCTCTCCAGCAACTGGGATCTGACTCATACCCCATCTGGTAACTGCTCTTGGAGCCTGTTGTCTCCAGGTGCCTCATGCACAACCACACACACAGGTCTCAGCCTTCCCCCAAACCCCAAGATCTCTCTAGCAGTTGGAGGGATTATCCTGGTGCTTCCATCTCTTCCTGTGGTCTTACTCTCAGACATCCTCCTAGTTCCTGGACCACTTTGTCTACTCACCACCTACTTCCTCCCCTACACTAAAACAGTCTTCCCTCACACCCCATAACATGTCCCATGCCCCTAGGCAGTGACACCCCTCAGTCCAAACGGTGATCTGGAGAATTGCTTCCCTTGACTATTAAGCTGTGACTTAAAAAGTGATTGCAGTCAGGATAGTGAATGTGGCAATTGCACATAAGAGCACTCAGGCTCCCCTCTGAGAAGGAGTTTAGAGGGCAAAGGTATCCTTTCTGAGTCTCGTGACTCAATGACACAGCCCCCTCAGCCACACATCGGACTATTACCCTGTACAAAACTGTGACATCTTTTTTTCCTTTAGACATCAGTAATGGCATGGATATTTTCTTTATGCTATATACTTCCTCCAGTACCAGTGACATTCCATTATTTTTCAGCCCGTGTTGCAAAATAAATGTAATTATGAAACACGAAGCTAGGAGATTCTTCAGCATCAGCATCATCTGTTGCAATTTAAGTTGGATTATTACTGGAGCAACTTCAACCTATGGCCTTGCTCTAAAGGTATATGGTTCAGGATATCAGTGCTTGCGCTGTGAACCATGAGAATCAAACCCCAGGTCTAGCTTGCTTGCTTTCATTAAGAGAGGGGAGTTCATTTTCTTCAGAGCAGCCTGTGTTGTGCTGTGTTTGAGACTTGTGACCACAACAGGGTGGAGAACTCACTAATATTTTAGCTGCTGCTGAATAGTGGTTCCACGACTTCAAAGCCTTCTCACTGTGTGAGACACCTGCCAACGCCACCAGCGAGTATGATGGCCAAAGGTTGGAAGGGAACACAGCTGGCACGGCTGACCCAGGGGATATTTGACACGCTATAGGATACTGTGCTCAGCAATAAAACGGGGGGATGGATGGTGCGGATGATGAGGTAGTCAGAGACTGGTCAGAGACTGACTGGGCAACAAGCAGCTGCTGGGGGTGATGAATGATGCCTTTGCATAATTTGTTTTATTTTGTATTGGTTTTAAATTCACTTATTAAACTGTATCTCAACCGAAGGGTTTTCTCTAGTTTCTTCTCCCGCAATCTTCTTTCCCATCCCACTGCAGGGTGAGTGAGCAAGCAGGTGGTGGGTCTTTAGTTGCACCAGAACAGGAATGTCACTATGTTGCCAAAATGAAAATAAAACTGAAAAATCTGTTCTACAAGAACAGATGTAAGTAGTTCTTAATTTAGGAATAAAGTAGGGTAGAAATAGAAATAGAATAGGATTGTGGAGTAGTGACTAGACACACATAAAGAGAGAGCTCTCCAAACCCTGTAGGGAAATTTTAACAAAGTGAATCTTACCAGGGTAGTTTAGATGATGATTTACTGTTATTTGATGTTCTCAAATGAAGATTTGGTGACTTTTTGAAAAAAATGCTCAGACAATTCTCTGTTGAGTGGACACCCGTCTCCATCCTCTGCTCCTGCATACAAAGTGTTTTCAACTCCTGAGCCTGGACTTTTGGGACTACCTACCTCTCTGTGTGCTCTGCAACAAAGACCTAAAAGGGCAGGATGCATCTTCTTCCTGTGACTGTTCTAAATGCTGTGCTCTAGTTCAAGCAGGAATTACTGCACGTGATACAGAAACGACTGACTGAAGTTCTACAGCCACTGTTTTGATAGAGGTCAGGATAGATGCTCTCACTGGCTCTGACTACCTTTGCAAAATCTGAATCTCTTAGAATAGATGCTGATGTCTCAGACACTCAGGTTGTAACTGGAGAAAGCTGGTGGCTGTTGTTATTAAATAAGTTTAGCTCTAGCATCTGTACAGCTCATGCACTGGCGTGGCTTCATGTCTAAATGCATGTTTTCTTGAAAAGGTCACAGGAGAATCATGATGTTAATGTAAGGACAGCCCTTCTGTTGTGAATAAAGCTATTACCCTGTTTTTAACTGACTGCAGCTCTACAGTCTTGCTAGATAAAAGATCCATTTGTATTACAGAAGCTCACGGCTTGAAATTTGAATTTCATCACTAGAAGCAATTACAGTATCAGTGCAGTCTCTGCACATAATCCCTCATTTAGTAATTTAATTAAAAACAAGTACTACCATGAGCACCAGAACTAATGAAGCTTAGTTTCCAATAGAACTGTGTCACATGGTTGATTGACTATACTGAGCTATGAGAAGCTTCTGTGCAAGTCCCTCCTCTGCTTCCATCATTTCAGAAAATGTCTAACTTCTAGTTCAAAGTTACTGAGCATTGTGTATCTCCTCTGCTTTTTTACATGCTTCAGAGTTGAAAGAAGGAAACAAGGTTGGTGGTGGCAGTTGCGACAAGAAAAAGCTTCTCTGGAAGAACCAAGCACTCAAAATCCCGACAATTGCTCCAGCGTGACAGTTGGCTTATGGTGGAGAAGGTTTATTTGTGGTCTAACTGCACAAAATTTGGCACAGGGCTGACAAAGAATAATGAAACAGCAGCAGGGAAATTCAGACACCAAAACACACTACTTAGATTTTTATAAAAGGAGGTGACAAATCTAGTGTGTTCCTTCCTGTTTTTTCTCCCCCTATTATTAAGTTCTGAATTTGCATTCTTCCTACATCAGAACGCACAGGTAGGAGAGGAAAGAGTTCACCAGGCTGGCAACAAGGGAAATTTAGTTTGAACAGGATTATTTCAAGTCTGACTTGGCAAATCCTCAACATTGACTACATGCTATGCCCAATTCCTAGCTTTTTAAAGCAAAAATGATGCACCTGCTACCATATTCTCTTACGAATAAAGTTAAATGCCTTCAATTCCTTTACTGGGCAGTCACTATCTGTATTTTCTCAGTCTTGGAGAGAGAATAACCAAAGTGGTTGAGCTGTAGGCTGTCCAGCTTGAGGTTTTTCCTGCAGAACGGCTGTGTGGAACAGCAATAATAAAGAAAGGAAGTGTAATAGCAGAGTTACTTTCAGATGCTCTTGTGATTTTATGGGAAAGACATTTTATCCTTTTTTTATTCTATTCAATGTTGCTCTTCTGACCAGAGCAAAAGATGAGTGAAGGTTCTGAACTGTGTTGACAGTTGATTTCTGCATGGATATGCACCAGGTGATGTGATGAGAAAGCCTGTGCTTTGCAGGATTGGTACAGAGCCAGCAGTGAACGGAGCGCAAACTGGACACTTGTTCTTAATAAAATTTGTTAAAATTGAGGATGTAACAAGTCAGAGAAAAGAGACGGAGACTTGCTGTGGGTCACAATCACAGATTATTATTATGACCTGGAAGAGACCTCGAAAGATCACTCAGTCCAACCCCCCTGCCCAAGCAGGATCAGATAGATTAGATCACCAAGGAACATGTCCAGATTGGTCTTGAATGTCTCCAAAGAAGGAGACTCCACAACCTTTCTGGGCAGCCTGTTCCACTGATCTGTCATCCTCACAGTGAAATAAGTTTTTTATTGTGCTCCAGCTTGCACCCGTTGCCCTTAGTCCTATCATTGGACATCTGTATGTGTCGAGCTTGCAAGAGAGTGCATCCACTAAATACAACAAATGAGGAAGTTTGTGAGACTTAAATGATAAGATGCACTGAATGCAACTTTTCAGTGCAATGTTTCAGCCACGTTGAACACACCTACTGGTCACAGACATATTGGACATGTATTCATACCAGAGTCACCATGCCATAGCTTATAGGATGTGATGTGGCAGCTGGTACAGTATGTTTGGTTCTGGTCCCTCCACCCGTCAGGGATGTTAGAAAAAAAGATGTAGCTTAATATGTTTCTGCCTATGTATACTAGATCTTGCTGAAAACCAGCCATCTGATCCATGATGGAGAAATCACTGGTATCAAGGGTTGTCAGAAGAAAATGTGAATATTTGCTAGTGGAAAAAAGCACAATCACTTTAGATTAGAAACACAAGAACTGACAATATCTCAAAACGAAGTGTAAAAGATGTATGATTTTACACCTTAAATTTAGGGAGAAAACTGATGGTGCTTTTTCTGTTCGATTTAAATCTAATGCTAATAAATCTTTTGCTTTAGACACTTGAGATAATGGTAACTAATTACAGAGTTTTATTTGGAGATGCCTCCAAAAATGTTTCACTTTATAGTCTCCTGAGACAATTGCTTCTGGTAAACTTTTATTGATGATAGCACATTGGGAACAGAACTACACATTCACTAAATCTGTTGTTGTGTAACGTAATTCTGATTCTTGAAAAAATAATTGATGTTCTCATTGATACCCACATTAGAAAGACATTTGTTTGAGACCATATGTATTCAACAAAAGGATGTAGGAACATCTTTAACATTATACGTGGATGTCAAGACCTTTGATTTTCACCAAGATTTAAACAGATTCTTGAGTTCATGGCTGGTAAGAGCCTTAATATAGGCTTTCTTTCTAGCACCACCGACATCGTGAATGTTGCATTTATCAATCTATAGCCACATTTCATAACAGGTTTTAGTGATGGTGAATGCATGTTTTCACATTGGCAGAGCAAAATTCTGTATCCATCATTCTGTATCCATCATTCTAGTCTTGCTTGTATGGTTTAGAAATTGTTTATTAAAATTGATTCTTTAACTTTCCTCTGTGTGACTGATCAAAAATGTAATTCTTAAGATTAGCTTGAAAGATAGAAATTGCATTTGTATTAAACCATTTTAAAATTCCCTAAACCACCTGTAAAAACAGGCGATTGGAATGGGATACCAGGGATAAAGAGGACCTGGTTATCTGTGAAATAAAATAGTTAACATTGTTATGAATAATTTCTACGCCACTTTATTCAATGAAACCACAGCGTGCCAAGACATTCAGCTGTGGAAAATAATATCTGCCCTATCCTTAGATGAAGCCATATATATAAAATTCATCACGCACCAGGCTATCTCAAGTGTGAGTTTATAATTAATCATTTTTGCCACAGTTAACAGAGAAGTTTTTTAAAAAATCAAAATACTCAGAAAAAACCCCACCCTTTTCTTTCTTTTGTTTCCTTTTTTTTTTTTTTTTCTTCTCTTGGCATCCACCGTTTGAGATAACAGAGGGAAACATTTTCACAAACTTCTCCAGATGTCATCCATGCTGAAAGATTCAGGTCTGTTAGGACTTTCAAGTACTTCATTCTTCTACTCCAGCATAATTTCAGTTCTGTTTTTTTCCCATGCACAGTTCAGCACTTTGAACTGCTGAGTACATCTGCCCTGTGAGTACAGGCACCTCTGGATGCAGAGTCACAGAATCACAGAATGCCAGGAGTTGGAAGACATCTTTGTAGATCATCTGGTCCAACCTCCTGCCTGAGCAGGATCACCTAAGTTAGATCACACAGGAACACTTCCATATTTGTCTTGAATGTCTCCAGAGAAGGAGACTCCACAACCTCTTTGGGCAGCCTGTTCCAGTTCTCCATCACCCTCACAGTGAAAAAGTTTTTCCTTACGTTCTTATGGAACCATCTATGCTCCAGCTTGGACCCATTGCCCCTAGTTTTACCACTGGCCATCACTGAGAAAAGGTCAACCCTTTTCTGAAGCCTGCATATGGCTTGAGCCTTTCTTTCAGCCCTTGCTTTAAAAGCGTGTCACCATACATAGCTTCAGAACTGCGTCCGAAAAGGAAGACAAGGGGCTGTAGATTTGTGAGTTTCAGCAACAGAAGTGCAGGAAAGGACAGGTACTATCAGCTTTCCTGGTGCCCAGATGGTGTGTTAGATAATAGGTGGCTTTCCTTCTCGAAAGTTAAACTGATTAAGTAGCAGAACGGCGTCTGGTTGGTTACATTGTTCTTCATGAATTTTATGCAGAACAGGCATAAGTTCTGTAATAAATCCATGTGCAATTGCTTTCAACTCCTCTCCAAGCCGATGACATTCCTGTGTATGTTCATCCACATTTGCAGCTCAAATGGATCACTGAGTTTGACATTTCAAAGACTAAAAATGATCTAAAAAATAAACACACTGCGATAATTTTGAAGGCTGATCAGCCTTTTAATGTACTGTCAGTTGACTGTTATTTTGTAAATTAGGCAGCGATTTGATTCTTTATCAATTTTTAGTGGTGTTTAACATCACCTAACTCATGAAGAAGGCAGCATCGGTACCCTGAAATGCAATGAAGCTTTTATCTACACAGGAAACAATGACAAGTCTTTTAAAAAAATTTGGGATGACTTAAGTACTCATGAAAGACATGCTGATGGCATTAGCTAGCACAGATACTGTGCCTGCACACCTCATGATCTTCCAAGCACAGCTCCGACAAGTCCCTCTGTCTGCCGGCAGCAGCTTTAGTAAGGGACATATGCCCGAGGAATGGGCCTTGTGGAAAAGGGGGAGTCCCAACCAAAAGCGATATTGATACAACGTTCCCCTGGATTTGGGATTCATTTTCCTTTTCCTCAGCAATGGAGAGTGCACTGACAACACACTGAACAGGGAACTGTTTTGGGTGGTTTCAGCGGGGGGGACTCCTAAAGCCCCAGTTGTGAAGACTGAGTTTAGTTTTATTAGTGTGACTCAGCACTTGCTACCAGTAGTCTGAGGATTTGCACTGTAATGCAATTTTCAAATATTTTTTTTTTAAATTTATTTTGGAGGGGTTCTAGGCCATAATACAAAAACACATGAGGAATCATGCAGTAGATTTATTTACAGAAAAATGTTTTCCCCAAAAGGGATTTCAGCGGCCATTACTAAAAGTGGGAAGACATTGTAAAGACTTCTGCAGAAGACCTTCACTCACTGAGATATTGAATGTTTCAACCCAGGCTACCCTGGCACTTTTGTTGATTACTTCTAAGTGATTTTTGTTGGTGGCAAAGCCAACTTCATGCAGAGCTTTCATCACAATCATGCATCGGATGAGATATTGCTGTCAAAGTATTTTTCTTTTCAATCTTCTTTCTTGGAGGCAAAGAGTGTGTTTTGTATTAATTTAATTTACTGTTAAATTTATCATGCAAATTACTTGACCATAGGAGAACTCCTTTGCAGGAGGTCTGTGGTAGTGTGGAAACAATCTGGGTTGCCTGAATATAATTTAAAACAGAAAAGTTGATTTTGAGGTCTCTGGAATGGGCAAGCAAATAGAATATGGATTGTATTAGAAATATCATGCACAGTCACTCTGCATGTAAGTCATAGGTGATGATGCAGTTGATTATTCTGTAGCAAAATGGTTTATGTCTACCACTGTCAAGCGAGTTAGCTTTTCTAAAAAGCAAGTAGATAATCCTCTGTATTTTTATAGCATTATCCTAGAAATGGCAAGTTTAAACTCTTCATGCTTGTACTGTCGAAATGGCTTCATGGCCAATCTTTCAGACTTTGCGCTCTACTTTAAGAAAGAAAAGCTTTCTGTGAGTTCTCACCATATTGGGTAGCAGTCACCTGTTTAAGACAAGTGATACAAGACAGACTTTCTGAACCAAAAGCTTCCTGTGTACTTGATGAAGATGTTTAGGTGTATTTAGGATGTGATACAAAAAAGGGATGGTTCTGGCCTCTCTTAGACCCATGGGAACCCAGAGCAATTCTACTGAGATCCATCAGGGAGGAGAAGGAGGCGGCAATTCTTTGCAGGTCAGTAACTCCAGGACTCTTGGTCTGGATTGACCAGAGAGATTGCTGCATCTAGCCCAGCGTGTGTAGTCATGTCTACATTGAGTGTGCAATGCTGAGGCAATGGTTTCACAGAATCACAGAAGTTGGGAGTTGGAAGGGTCCTCACAAGATCATCTAGTCCAACTCCCCCCTGCCTGAACAGGATCATCTAGACCAAAATGGTTTGCTCATTGTGCGTGCAGTTCTAAAGAGCACTAGCAAATAGTCTCAAGTGGACCTTCTTTTTAAAGCGGTGAAATAATTATCAGCAAGTTGTGAATATTAGGAAGTATATGAGCAGCAAATAATTTACTACTGGCATTATGTAATAATTATCTCTAGGTGAAATTGCAAGACTGCAGTGTTTTTAGAGCCCATTTGTGACCCATAAAATATGGGTTAAAACCTCACATACCACCACTTGCATTTGCAATTATTACTGCAAATGGTGGGAAAGTACAAAGCAACTGCCAGGAAAAGAGATCTCTTAACTGTTACCATTTCTAAAACTAATCAGAGGTAGAAGGATTTGCCCAAAATCTTGATGCCCATCTCATTTTATTCATTGCAAAGGCAACATAAATGTAAGTTACAGGGGTAACAATCTCTCTTCCCAAATCAATCTATTTTTGTCTAAATGATAAGGAAAATATTCTTCGTATTTATTTTTCTGTGATAAGAGACAAAAATGCAGGGTCCAAGCTCACAGTTAGAAGCGAAATTAGAAGACCAAAGCAAGGTCTCAAAGAAGGACCAAAACAGGATAAAGCTGCTTTCTAGAAGTGTATCAGGGTAACTTCTGTAGAACCATCAGCCTTGTTATAAAACAACCTTAACTCATAATAAACGTGTACAAGAGATGTCAATAAGTTCTTCTATACATTATGCCAGTAAAAAGAAAGCTTTCACAGAATTACAGGATGGTGGGGGTTGGAAAGGAGCTTTGGAGATTATCTAGTCCAACACTCTTGCTAAAGAAGCAGTATCACCTACAGCAAGCTGCAGAGGATTGTGTCCAGATTGGTCTTGAATGTCTCCAGAGAAGGAGACTCCACAACCTCTCTGGGCAGCCTGTTCCAGTGCTCCGTCACCCTCACAGTGAAATAAGTATTTTCTTACGTTCATATGGAACATATTGTGCTCCACTGGAACACTTCCATTTTGTGCCCATTGCCCCTTCTCCTGTCACTGGGCACCACTGAGAAGAATAAACATGAAAAATGGGGGCACTCCCCGGAACAGTTTTAATGTGGAGTTTGTCAAAGTCATAAAAAGGAAAACATGTGCTATGCTGTCACACTTGGTAATATTGGTAATATTGAACTGAACTGAAAAATCAGGAAGATCACGATTAGTACTACATTTTCATAATGAAAATATTTTTTTTAATCTTTTTTTTTATCTTTTTTTTTTTAATTTTCTGGTGACTAAACCAAGGTGAGCCATTTTACCTCAGGGTCAGGAAAATAATGGCAAACAAGAAATCCTACATCTTTAGCAACGCCTACAAGGGATTTTTAGGCTTTTGGAAAACTCATACCCGAAAAACATAGCTTGGGAGTCAAAATGGGATCAAGACAAAACATAGGAACTCAGTTCTTCTGCTCTGTTTTTGAGGTTAATTTTCATTGGATTCACTAAGGTGCAGACAGTCTATCTCCCTCTAGACATCAGGTCCACAATAACTTTACATGATAATTAAGGGAGTGGAACACCTTCCTTATGAGGAAAGGCTGGGGAGCTGGGTGAAGAAGAGAGCTTCTTAGCTTGGAGAGGAGGAGACTGAGGGGTGATCTCATTAATGTTTATAATATGTAAAGGGCGACTGTCAGGAGGATGGAGCCAGGCTCTTCTCAGTGATGGCCAGTGATAGGACAAGGGGAAATGGGTCCAAGCTGGAACATAGAAAAGTTCCATGGGAACGTAAGGGAGAACCTTTTCACCATGAGGGTGAGGGAGCACTGGAACAGGCTGCACAGAGAGGTTGTGGAGTCTCCTGCTCTGGAGACATTCAAGACCAATCTGGACATGTTCCTGTGTGATTTAACCTAGGTGATCCTGCTGAGGCAGGGGGTTTGGACTAGATGATCTTTAGAGGTCCCTTCCAACTCCTAATGTTTTGTGAAATTCTGTGAAGTACAGGATTGGCTGCAAGAAAAACACAAGAGAGATGTCTGAAACAATGAAGGGAATGTGTAACTACACAAGCCAAAGACTTCAAGAGGCACACTGGCTTCAACTAGTAACAGAGTCACGACCTCTGATAACAGAAAAACAAGCAAACAATATTATCACCAAACTACTTATGTAAAACCTAAACCAAACCTAAGCGAGACCAAACCTCCATGCCCCTCACCCCTTGCCCAACACACCTAAACAGCGAAAACAAACGACCTGGGTTTGGGCAGGTGTATCCTCCTCCATGGAGAAGTGCAGCCGTTCGTGCCGTACCGCATTCCTATNTATATACAGACAGCACCAGTAGTAAAACTTTGCAACGCCCATTCATCTTTCCCATACCCTAAAACAACTACATGCCAGCATCAGGTCTTTTGTCCACTCCACAGAAAACTCCTACCTGTTGATTTGAGAAGAAGGTTCCTCGTGACGCCACCTTTTGAGTTCAAAACGAGTTAGAAGAAATTGGCAATGTAGCACAACTTTGCAAATGGTCTCACAGTTCTTCCTTGTTCCTCTAAGTTCTTCCTTTGTATCAAAACTTACACTTCCAGTGTAAGTTTTGATACAAAGACCTGTATTTTGGGTTAGTATCCAGATGAACCCCTTGCTTTTAATGTTCCCGTCATATTGTGATCTCCCCCAAGAAATTCCAGAAGAGGAGTAACAGAAAACACGAAAACAGTAGAAGCACTGAAATTACTTCTTGGAAGTAACTACACCATCTAGTGAGCTTAGTGGGAGAGTATCTTATGATAGGGTCCCAAGTTATTTGTGAGGTTGAGCCAGGACACCTACATAATTTCTGTAGCAATTGCTGTAGAAGGGTCTTGTGCGAACCTGCATGAGAAACCATCTCCTGTCTGCTCTCATGAAAATGTATGCCTTCAGCCAGCACACAAACACTACGTTCACAGCAAAGTGTGCAGGGATAGGTACAAGATGAGCGGCATGTTATGATTTTTTGGTTTTCAGACATGCAGCTGATCAAATCATCTAATGAAGGGGCCACTTTGTCACTGGAATATCCTTGAGTTCTCTGCAGTTTCTCATTTGATCCTGCCTCTAACTCCTTTCTGTATACCTCTTTGGTTTGAGACATAGCTCAAAGCAAGAAGTATTTTTATTACATAGTTCAGTGTAACAAGCACGTTTGTCAGAGTAACACACATCTGCAGCACTGGACACATGAAACAGTGGATAGAGTGCCTTCAAGGAGGACTTTTGCCAGGCAGAGAGGGAAAGGGAAACAGAAAGAAGAAGGCAGTGGGATGCCACAGCTGTGTTTGATCCACTGAAGAAGCATGACTTGGCATGGCAGGTCACCTGCAGCATCACATGTCTTACAAAGACCCAAGTTGGGGTAAACCTACTCAAAACACAATACAATACATGCTCTCTCTAGTGTTATTAATTATACCATTACTCTTCAAAACATAAAAGGAGTGATATAACCTGATTAAACTGTGTAGCAAAGGGAGGTGTGATCAGGAATCCCTCGTCTCTGACGCTGCAGTGACACAAGTACAGTGAAAACAGGATTTCACTGTCCATTCACCATGGTGTTTGACTGCTGATCCTCTATGGAGAATTTGTGCTGCCTCCTGTTTTAAGAATTAGTTGCCAGTGGTAATTTGCTAGCATTTTTTACTTTTCCTATCCATAGCTTCAGCAGGATAGGAAAAACTCCCAATTAGGCTTTCTGAATAAAATATAAACATTTAAAAGCAACTCTACTCAAGCACTGCTGAAACCTGAAACAGTACACATAAGAGAAAATTGCTGCTCTCTGTTTGCAAGCTAAAGCGCCAGTTGGCTGATCATGTTTTGCATTGAGGAGAAACAGAGAGGCACAGGGAGGGAGTGTGGGGAAAGCGGGAGTGAGCCTGAGATGGTTAACTGGGGCTAACAGACACCCTCTCCCACCTGCAATGCCTTTTCAGCTTTCCTTGTCCAATCTGGCTCTCACAGGAAGAATAATTTCCAGGATCTCTCTGACAGTTTCAGTGAGTCCCACAGCTATCAGATATGAATTCCCATGAATGATACATGTTCTTCCACACTCATTTGGGGAAAGGTAAGGAAGTGAAATGGAGAAGATCTCTTTTTTTTTTTTTTTTTTACTGCTCCAACATGTCATGAGAGAGAGGAAAAGCTGCATCCATAGTTGAAATTGTTCTTTTTATGGAGAGGGTTTGGGATTTAGGCTTTGGGTTTGGAGGTATTTTTAGATTAAATGTCATTTTTCTATTGAACTTCTGGAATGGGCTGAGAACCACAATGTTATCAAAGCCAAGGTAGTCTTACAAACATTTTAGGAGAAATAAGCCTGAAAGTCTTTGACTAGATAGTTAATTTCCCAAATTCTTGATTTATTACAATGTTGTTGATATTACAAGGGGGGTGACTAGTAGGTCAAGAGAGATCCTCCTCCACCTCTACTCTGCCCTGGTGAGACCTCACCTGGAGTATTGCGTCCAGTTCTGTGCCCCTCAGTTCCAGAAGGACATACAACTCCTTGAGAGAGTCCAGTGCAGGGCCACCAAGATCATTAATGGAGTGGAACATCTTCCTTATGAGGAAAGACTGAGGGAGCTGGGTCTCTTCAGCTTGGAGAAGAGGAGACTGAAGGGTGACCACATTAATGTTTATAAATATGTAAAGGGTGAGTGTCAGGAGGATGGACCCAGGCTCTTCTCAGTGATGGCCAGTGATAGAACAAGGGGAAATGGTTCCAAACTGAAACATGGGAAGTTCCATCTTAATATAAGGAGGAACATTTTCCCTGTGAGGGTGACAGATTACTGGAACAGGCTGCCCAGAGAGGTTGTGGAGTCTCCTTGTCTGGAGACATTCAAGACCAATCTGGACGAGTTCCTGTGTGATCTACTCTAGATGATCCTGCTGAGGTAGGAGATTGGACCAGATGATCTATCGAGGCCTCTTCCAGCTCCTAATATTCCATGATTCTGTGATTCTTTAAGCAGCTCAAACTGGCTAGCTTTCAGATCAATGAAAGAAAACCAGTTATTTTTTTCAGCCTGAAATGCTATAATTTTATACAGATTCCCAAGGATATGAAGCTCACATGATAGTGCTTCGTGGTCATCTATGTATGCATACATTGCCACACACGTATCTATCACTCTCACCATAATAATTAAAAATGTGTTATCCAATTTTACTTCCATCTGATAGGGAGATACATTTTTATGAGTTTTATAGAAGTAAATGGCTACTGAAATAGGTAGGAGTTCCTATTGCTGCCCCACAGGGGAGAAAGGTTGTGATGCAAGTACTGATGCGTCAAATATTTCACAAGGGACGTGAACCTAAAGAAGGGGATTTATAGTAAACGAAGTAACATTTATTATGCTGATGGAAAAATCTACCTCTTTTTGGATCTGCCAGAAATCCAATAGGTCAGTTCTTGGCTATAGAGGTATCCTGAGACATTTCCATTTTTACTGGACATGGCTTTTGCCAATGTAGAGCATCTGGAATATTACTTGGGTTGGCTTCCTTTTTGGACGAGTAAAATGTCCTTTACCACAGAAAAAAAAAACCCAAAACCCATGAGCCGTGTTAAAGACCTTATCTCTTACATATTCCTCTAAGGCCCTGTCTTTTATGCCAGTTTAGCTCCCAGATGAACTTCTCCCTCTAAAGCCTTACTGGTCTGCCAAATGGTAGCTTCAAAGAATAATAGCTACTGACAGAGGTCTTCCAGTTTGGAGCTCTGCCTCCCACTTTCATTTTTCCCCGTATTTGTAGCATTGATTTAAAAATGCTTCCTAGATATAGATGTTTCTGTGCTCTGTGTCTGCATGAATACCTTGATTAAAATGTTGACTCTATTTCCCCGTGGCCACACCTCAGCAGAGAGCAGCTGATGCTTCACACCAGGACGTTCTTGAATGGAGAAAGAAGCCTTGTGGTACTAAAATAGTTTATTTGGGTGATGAGGGACAGCCTCTGAGCACAGATCTCTGGCTAAAAGGTTTCAGTATGCTGTCTGGAGAGAGAAATTGTCTTCCCTTGTAATTCTGACATTTCTTCTAGTCCCTTTGCTTCACACGCTGTTCTTTCCTTCTAAAAGTTGACCTTTTCTCTTCCTGTTCATCTCTCTACTTAACAACTCTCCCTCCTTCCCCCTCGCCACCGAAGGATGTGCTGCCACTTGGCGAACCGCTCGCCATCAAAGCTGCGTGTGATTTAGGGAGGTCTGATTTCTAGCTCCAGGAGGTCAGCACAGACCCGTTCAATATTCTTCAGATACCAAGCTGGCTCACTCTCCTGCATGGAGCTGGCAGTGAGATGTTCCCTCCCTCTCCTCCTCATTTTATGTGCACATTAAAAGTATCCATGACCAAATCAAAAATTGTGCAGCTGTTTCAATAGCTGCAAAACTGCTTAGAAGGGGGAGCCTAGAGTATAGAGAAAGAGACCTTTGTGAATTGAACACTCTCTGAACTAACTTGTTTGTGAAAACCCATGTATAATTAAAGCCTCTCTTGTTAGTGAATGGAGCCATACTTAAATACACACAATGTATATCTTTATTTCCAGCTCAAATCTTTTTTTTTTTCTTTCTTTTTTTTCGGGACGTTTTCCAGCAATGTGTATTATGTGGCTTCAGCAACTGCAGTGCATCATCATCATCATCATTCAAACAGTGGAGCTCCCTGCTACATTATGAGCATCTTTTCCCCAAAATACTTTTTGATGTACTATAGCATAGCCAGTCTAAACCTGAACTGCATAATAAATGGATGCTATGATTCCTCTAATGGCAAGGTCCTTCCCCCCACTGCAAATGGAGATGTAATTCAGATGCACACTATCTCACCCTTTGCATGCTGAGAGACAAAATAAACAGCAACATTAATTTGTCTTCTTCCATTTCCCTTACCAAAAAAGTCAACTTCCAAAGAAAATGTTTACCAAAACATTTCCCCGAACAATCCAAATAATATTTTAATGGACCACTTACTTAGTTAGTATCTAATTAAATTTTGCATCATGAAGAGCATATTCAAATCACTGTGGTATTGTGAATAAGGATTCAATAAAAAATACAGGATAAAAGAAATCTGCAAAATAACCACCATTAAACTAATGACTAAAAATTCAGCAGCTATAATAAAATCCACCAGAGAACAAATAAACTGCAAACAACCATATTACCAAACAATATTAGTCAGTTTTTATCCTGTTCCCTCATGCATCTCTGCACAGAACAGGAAAAAAAGAAATACTCAAAGGAGGATATTTTGACGGAAGTAAGGGCCAAACACACACACACAGAAAGATGCAGTAAACACTAGCAGCTGCATGGCTTAAGGTACCAAATAGCATGAAATCTCTTAATTAAAAAATGAATTAATTCTTGTGAGTGTATTTCTCTTGACAGAGCACATTTGCACTTCTGCAGAATGCAGTTCTTAGCACATTTTAAAAATAAGCTCTCTGCCTGTTATACGTGTAATATAAGGACATAATATTACGAACAAGGAAGCAAGTGATGTCTTCCCTTTCCACTTGGACTTGGGCTTGTCACACCCCACCTGGATCCTATAAATATTTTCCTAAAGGTTGCTTGGTTTCCGCACTGCTCCACGACACAGTTCAGCAATGCACATCCATAATGCTAAGCTTGAGCTGCTTCACCGGAATCAGTACAAAGTGCTGCGCCGTAAAGGGGACTGGGTGGCTATTAGGCTGTTGCCCTGTCGCACCGTATAGACTGATTTCCCTGCTGTGCAGTATAACCCTGTAAATGCAATCTGTTCACTACATACCAAATAAATATCTCTGTTGGAACATTCCACCTAGGGCTTATTTGTGACACGTGTGAATGTTACTTATTAGAAAATTTAAACATTATTGCAGCCAATTAGAAAAGCACTTTTTATTATGTGCAGCCTTCGTTGATGACAGTGCCCCACATTCTCCTCCCTGACACCACCACTGCACACTGGCTCACTTAAAAGGTGAGGTGAGGAAGTGTGCCCAGCTACGCAAAGGCATTCTGTAATCTGAACTCTAGGCATGTCCACAGTCCGATTTCGGCTGTGCTGTTCATGCTTAAAACCAGGTAGGCCTGAACACAAGTATCTGTGGGATCCAAATTTCTAGATTAATTTCTTTTATGGATCCAATATTTCTATGGATAGATGAGGAGTTCAACCAGATTAAGGGAGTGCTTCACTCCTCTGAGCTTTTTGTTCCAAGTAAAGGATATATTTCTGGAAGAGTAACCTCCTGTCATACATATTGGCAATTTTAGTGTGCTCTCCGGGCCACTTCCTCTTGGCCCACATTTGGGCAAAATTATGAATACCAATCATAGAATCACAGAATGGCTTCGTTTGGAAGGGAATTCAAAATCATCTAGTTTCAATCCCCCTGCTGTGGTCAGGGACACCCTCCACTAGACCAGGTTGCCCAGAGCCCCATCCAACCTGGCCTTGAACACTTGGTTTGCTGCAGGTAAAGCAGTACTTCCTGAAGAGTTTCACTTGCATTATTGCTGTTTGTCTGATGTTTCTTTAAATGTCATCTCCTCAGAGAGATAGCGGAGGTTGCTGACTTGTAAATACCTTTTCCTAAAGTCTCATAAGGAACAACTGATCAATTTAAATACACAGAACATATATTTTGTTTTGCATATCTGACTTTTAATCTCATAAGCAAATGTGTAAAAAAGTGAATGTACCTGGTGGTTTTCTTAGAAAACTTTTCAAAATGAAGTCATACGTATGAACACTTGACCTTAAGAAGCTGATTCTCATACTGTCTTCACACATATTTATAGTATCCTTTGAAAATATATTTTTAGAGCAAAACATAGACTGCCTTGACTCCAGTCCACAAAATCAAAAGTGGTTATGGTGTGAACTTGTGTGTATTTGAGTGCCAGGTTCTACCTTTAAAATCTGTAGAAACAGAGTATTGAAACCAGCCTGTTTAACACAGACAATTTTGCCTGAAACCTCAGTATGATAGAAATTACTTATTCTACAGTCATTTCATTTCTCAAAAATGTCAATGGAAGGGTTTGAAGATGCTTTCAAAGGATCCCAAAGGAAAGAACTTTAAATTTATCTACACTTGGACATAAGCTCCTGCTTTTTGACTTTGAAAGATGTCTGTGCACTGCAAACTACCTAATTTAAGGGGACGGCTTTGCTCGGCAACTTAAAACTAAGTCAAGTCTAGGTTAATCCTGTCGTAGGATCTGTGTTTAGCACTGAGTAGTTTCCTCCTGCTTGTTGTAGAAATGTCTGTCCTCTGTGTTCGATGCTAGCCAAGGGGTCAAATTTAGTCTGAGGAGGTAGAAACTAGGAAAAAGTTAATTTGGATACACCCAGAATGGCTGATTACAACTGCTTGTTTGCAAGACTAAAGATGTACATTGATTTATTCAGCATCAATTCTCCTTGATAATATAGAACAGGATATAAGAGAAAGACATTCTAACTAAAAATGTTTTTTCTATTGGTGACATCATAATGAAAAGAAAATAAACACATCTGAAAGCATATAAATATCTGCCACAAAATGCATATAAATAGACATATATACATACACATATTTAAATATAATACATTAATGAAGGATGTATCCTCATCATTCAAAAAATCTGAATTTATACTATATGTTGCATGCATTTTCTTAGTTTTTTTTTGTTTCTTTGTTTGTTGTAATAAAAAAGAAGAGTTATTTTTCTTAAATTTTGCAATCGAATTTCCTTATTTTCTTTTTCTGTGAAACATACCATAGTAATTTGCATCACAACTGTGTTATTTTAGTTATAGTATGTCTACATATCTTTGAAACCACTTGCCCACAGTGCTGAGCAAGGGCAGAGGCAATGTTATAAAATTCTCTATATTATTTTTCATTAATTATTTTTCATACATGTAGGTATCATTCTTCAAGCATTGCCCTGATCTGTTGCCTTGCAATAAACAAAGGTAAAGACAGAGACTTGAGGAACTCTGATAGGCTATTGTGCTGGTTTTGTCTGGGATAGCGATAATTTTCTCCAGAGTATCAAGTAATAGGCTGTGTTTAGGGATGATAACACAGAGATAGTTTGGTTACTGCTGAGCAGTAGTTACACAGAGCCAAGGCCGTTTCTGCTTCTCACCCCACCCCACCAGCCAGTAGGCTGGGGTTGCACAAGGAGTTGGGAGGGGACACAGCTGGGACAGCTGACCCCAATTGACCAAAGGGTTATTCCATACCATATGACGTCATGCTCAGCATATACAGCTGGGGGAAGAAGAAAGAATTGGGGATGTTCAGAGTGATGCTGTTTGTCTTCCCAAGTAACCGTTATGTGTGATGAAGCCCTGCTGTCCTGGAGATGGCTGATGGTGCAGTGGGCAGCGGTGATATGAATTCCTTATAGAATCATCAAATCAACTGGGTTGGAAGACCTTTAAGATCTAACCCTGCCTAGTCCACCTCTATATCATGTCCTTCAGCACCTCATCTACTTGCCTTTTAAATACCTGCAGGGATGATGACACCACCACTTCCCCGAGCATCCTGTTCCAATGCCTGGCAACTCTTTTAGCAGAGAAATGTTTCCTTGCTTCTAACCTAAATCTCCCCTGATGCACTTTGTAACCATGTCCTATCATTTTCTACCTGAGAGAAGAAACCAACCCCCACCTCTCTACACCCTCCTTGCAGGTAGTGGTAGAGAGCAATAAGGTCTCACCTCAGCCTCCTTTCCTCTCCTTGTTTTGCTTTGCAGGTGTGTGCGGCTTTTGCTTTATGTATGAGGCTTCTCTGTATCTCAACCCAGCCTCACTTTCAGTTTTCCAATACTCTCCCCCATCCCGCTATGGAAGAGTTGGCGAGCGGCTGCGTGGTGCTTAGCTGCTGGCTGGGACCAAGTCAGGAGAAGCATATTGGCAGAAAAGGTTCCTCCTTTACTTAGCAATCTGACATTTAGGGCATAGCAGGACATAGGAGCCCCAGATTCAATTCACTCTTTGTGTGATGTTATTTGACTATCAGTCTCCCATTGCCCCAGGGACTGACTTGACAGCGCAATGGTACCAGGTTCTTAGTTTCTCTTAAGATGCTGTTTCCTTTTGAATAACTATTAAATATTAATGTGAGAAGGGGCTGGTGTCCAGATCTCTCACACTCTGGATGCGTGCCCTGATCAATAGGTTACCATAAAAAAGGACAAAGACTTTCTCTGCAAATCTAACTTTTCATGCCTTTGTTTTTCTCCTGGGCTTCTAAAATCAAGGTGTTTTATTCTTTTCACCATAAAACTGAGTTCTTACACTTCTTTAATGGAAAACTTATATTGAACTTCAAACTTGATTTAATCTAAACTTCTATTCCTGTTACCACAAAAATCTCTCCTTATCCCATACCTCAAATCAGGGTCAATTCAAGTCTAGAGAGTAGATGCAAATAGAATGGGAAATGAGAGGTAGGGACATAAAAGAAGCGGCTGTGAAGAGTTCCTGCCCAGGCTTATGTCTGCATGCATGATATTTCCTAATTAAAAAGTAGAGTTTCTATCATGTCTGCAAGTCATAGTAAGGGAAAGGTTACACTGCCATTGACTTAATGGGAACTGACACGAGAAGGGATTACTATTGCCATCAGAAGAGTGACACATCCTTTGATGAGCTCTATAAACAACCTTGGTTGAATACTCCTCTCAACTAAACTCCATTCCCAGGTGAAGCAGTCTGGAATATATTCCTATGTCAACATGGCTGTTCCACTTTTGTTCGAACTTTCCAAACCACCATTTATTCTTCAAGCCACAATCAAGCATGAATAGTATCTGCCTACAAAGTGGTGGAAGGATCTCTGGACAACAACAAAAGAAAGGTCCAGAACTGACATCAGGTTTTCAAAAACAATCTAATAAACATTTATGTCTACAGTAAAACAGAAGCAAATGAATATGTTTAAAAAGCTTGTGCATAAGATCTTTTCATGTGAAAACAACTTAATAATTCAAGACCTTAAATGTTATCTCTCTCAAGGACTTTCTCCCTGTTAGTCCTTATGGCACACTATTACAAAATGTCACACTATGCCCAACAATGTAAGTTATTTATCAATAAATAAGTAAAAATTGTACTTAAACAATTTTGCGGTGCTTTGTCATTACCACGTTAGATTTGGTATATGCATGCATAGATAAAGGCAGTTACATTAATATTCCTGCTTAATTTCTATAATTATACGCTGTTCCAACCCTGCTATGTTTTATGCATGCATCTGGAGAACTTTTGCACAAGGTATGTCTTTGGCATATCACCCATCTTCACAGGAAATAAAGATAAATGATATGAAAGAAAAAAAAAAAAGCAGAGTAGTGATAAGTGTAATAGTGACCGTGGAGTCTGATTCTCACTTGAAATCCAAAATTGTCTAAAGCAGGTAAAAGGCAGCAAGATTTCTTTAATTGAAATTGTCCTTAACATGTAGACACTGGCAGAGAATTTGAACAGTCTCTAATTAGCTGTTTAAATTAAAAGCTATTGAGGGGAGGGTGTCATATATTCCATCAGGGTTTCAAAGTTCTTATTACAACCTCACAAACCCATAAAGTCTGTCTTTGAGAGCTTTGTGGATATGTTTTTTTTAGGAGAAAAGAAGGCAGAGAAGAAGAAAACAAAATGTGGAGGAAGAAACCGCTAAATTGAAGAACTTACTGAACCTGTGGCGCAATACCCAGGATGCTAAGGGCATTAACAGAAGGTAGAGGTGACAATTAAGATTTTGAAGGTATTTCTGAGGAGGAAGAAATTGGGAGGGATGGTACAACCAGGAGTGAGGCAGGGTTGGAAAAACAGGCAATTTATTAATGAAAGCAAACAGCAAAAGTGGGAATGAGTAACAGAGGGTTGGAGAACAGATAGGAAAGCAACATAAACAAGGAAACAAAATAGGAAGAGCAGTACAATTTGAGGATTATGGGAAGACATGAAGCACCGGGCATGCAAAGATGGAGGTTTTACAGGGGTAGAGGAGTAGAGGAATTGGAAGGGATGTGAAATGGAGAAGGTGCATTAAAGGTTCAGGTACTTCTGCATCTCACCTGCAGAAGAGCCAGGGTCTCCGTGACAGTCTTGCGCTGATTTCTCTGTGACTGTTCTTTTACACAATCATGACACAGTCACCTTCAGTGTCATTCCTCTTCTGGTGAGGCAGAGATGAGAAAGTAGGATCATTAGGAGAAGCACAGAAGCACAGGACAAAGTTTAAAAGCCCACCTGAAGAAGAGAGTGAGAAGATGTAAGAAACTGCAGACACCAAGGGTCAGTGAAGGGGGGGAGGAGGAGGCGCTGAGAGAAGATTCCTTGTGGCCTGTGGAGAATACCATGGTGAAGCTGGTGTCCCCCTGCAGCCCATGGAGGACAAAGAGACCCCACTTGTAGCCCATGGAGAGTCACCACGGAGCAGCTGGGGACATACAGAAGACTCTGTAACCTACATTGGAGCAAGGCCCTGGAAGCACTTACACTTTCTTCCACTTAGCAAACATATTGTAATAACTATGGTGCAAAATCCTAGTGAAGACAAGAAAGAGAGCTTGTTGTTCTCAGACTATTTGGGAGAAAAATCGAACCATTTACAAACTGGTATTTACTTGTGTGAAAAAAAGAATTCTGGTAAATTACAAAGTAACATACTGCTAAGTCAGAAAATAAGTTTGATTTTAAAATGGCTCTGTAAAAAATTTAGCACTCTGAATCAGAAAATTTTCACTCTAACATAAAACTTCCCTTCCCTCTCTCCTCCCTCCAAAAATATCAACCACCACACTAAATCACTGAATTATTGCCTACTGGGTAAAAGCTAATATTTATTCCTAAACAGCCACCCCAATGGTCAAAGATAACTTTTCCACTCTTCCTTATAAGTGATGGCAGTACTGGACAGTCAGTGATTTTCCGGTGCAGCATTTTCAAGAAAAAAAACACCATAATTACATGGCTTTGGGCCTACTTTTTTGTGTAATTTTATAACAAGACAATTTGCACAGAGCCTTGCTTCCTCTTTTTAACATGTCCACAGTAAAAAAGAGAGGTTCAGTGGTTTGATAAGTTCAGGTTGTCGCTGATTTAGTTATCTTTCACAAAGGTGTTATGGCACTCTACTGGTGTTTTTAAGAATGCAAACAATGTAGTGGTAGCAGAGACCTCAGTCTCTTTCAAGGAGAAACCCAGAATCTCAGATGTGCTAGTACAGATGATGTCAAGTGGAGTCAGTCATGGTTTTTCTACTTCTGCTAGTCCTGCTGATGAGATTAAAGCTAGCATAAATAGCCACTGTTTATTCCTGCTGCAACCACACCTTCCTTTAGCGTGCAAGGAGAGACTTAAAGATCTAACTTAAAAAATAATGACTAGCCAACATCATATAATTACCAATAATACTATAAAATTGGAAATAATAATGTGAAGGACATTTAAACCAAGTCTAGAATAGGCAGTAAAAATTGCCTGAATGAATTACTGTCATTTGTTCTTCATGAATTCTTCTTGGGCAATGGGTCCAAGCTGGAACATAGAATATTCCATGTGAATATAAGGAAAAACTTTTTCACCATGAGAGTGACAGATCACTGGAACAGGCTGCCCAGAGAGGTTGTGGAGTCTCCTTCCCTGCAGACATTCAAGACCAATCTGGACACATTCCTGTGTGATTTAATCTAGGTGATCCTGTTAGGACAGGGGGGTTGGACTAGATGATCTTTCAAGGTTTCTTTCAACTCCTGACATTCTCTGATTCTGTGATTCTGTGATAAAGTGACTAGGTTGAGACCCACTGTGTGTATTACAATGCTAATACCCAAAAAGCAATACGAATATACTCCAAATCATATTAATATTTATAAAAATTTAAAGGAGTCAAAGCTATTGAGACACAAAGAACAACTTAGAAGCTGAAAATGTTTGATTTTGCACAGAAATTGATTCCCTTTTGGAACAGTTAAGAAGTTTATAGATGAGATGATCTCTACAGCACTTACAATGTGCATACTTCAAGAAAAGAAAGAATTTTTAAAGATTTTTTATGATTTATTAGTTACTTTGTAAACACTGCAATGAAAGTTTTTCTAGTGAGATGTTTGTGAGATTTATCAATCTTTGTAACAAGTGATTAGATTTTTTAGAGTAACATACATGCTTCACGTGTTCTATAATTAAATGAATTCCATTAGTTAAATGAGATTTTGTACATAAATTGAATTTGAGAAATTATGAGTCAATCGTAATGAAACAGTCATTAATAACTACCGTATGAAGTGGTTACAATCACCAGATTCAGGTAACTGAAAAGTGAATCTTTTGAGACATGATCAGTAACTCAATAAACTATTGTCTTCCCTTGTAACTGACTGACAGAGAATTATTTTGTTTGAGTGAGTCAGTATCATAGAATCACACAAAAGCAGGAGTTGGAAAGGACCTCAAAATATCATCAAGTCCAACCCCCCTGCCTGAGCAGGATCACCTAGATTAGATCACACAGGAATGTGTCCAGACTGGTCTCCAGACAAGGAGACTCCACAACCTCTCTGGGCAGCTTGTTCCAGTGCTCCATCACCCTCCTTGTGAAAAAGTTTTTCCTTACGTTGACATGGAACTTTTCTATGTTCCGTCTTGGACCCATTGCCCCTTGTCCTATCACTGGACATCACTGAGAAGAGCCTGGCTCCATCCTCCGGACCCTCACCCTTTACATATTTATAACCATTAATGGGGTCACCCCTCAGTCTACTCCAAGCTGAAGGACCTGCAAAGAGAATTGAAACCGCTGGGCAATGATTTTAGAAACTGCTTCGTTTCACTGTACAGCATCTCTCACTTGCACTGTCACTATCACCATCTCACTGTCCTCTTGGATTTTCATCCTTATTGAAACTGTTTTAACTGTATACTCGTTCCCTGTATTTGGGAAAGGTACTCTAGGGGTACATACTCCTCAAGTATATTTTTTTTACTGCCTTCACCACGGTTCCCACATTCTTACATTCACCTGTATAACCGGAGTCTACTTTATTGTCAAGATTAACAGTGGACTGTAGAGGGCTATCTGATGAAAGGTTAGTGTTTTCTCCACTTTCCTGCATGCCCCAAATTCAAAGATACCAGTATGGCAAGGGAAAGGTTCCTACCTACAGCCCATACAGTCCCTGGCTCAAAAGCATCAACAGGGTGTTCAGATGGGAAATGATTTAGCCTTTTGTTCACTAATCTTGATCAAATCAGTAACAACCTTTTCTTCCCTCAGAAACTCAGAGAATGTCTTTGGGGCCACCCCTAAGAGCCTTTGATCCCTGTGGAAACTCTTGGAACAACACCCAATTGTAATCCACCGATGAGGGACAGTGGAGGTTTGCAAGGAAAAGGCAACTCACTAGTGACTTATTTATTTCCAAACTCAAAGGATGGGTTTTCTTTTGCATTTTGCTTTCTGGAAGGAGGGGGTCCCTGTTGCAGTAGGGAGATTTCCAGTCTTGCAAAACCCGTGTGTGCACCGAGATCCCTGACAGGGACAGCAGTGGTACCTGAGCAGAGGAATCTGCACGGCTGTCTGTACCTCCTGTTGCTGCTGCAGCCAGGCACGCAGTGATTTATTCAAATTGCAGCAGACTATCAGCAGTGAGCCACTAATGGGATAATTTACGTCTCCCTTCATTCACCTGATGTTTATAGCAGGAGCGTGCAATGAGACGATGCAGTGAAAATTAAAAGAAAAAAAGAGAAGCAGGAAAGCAAATGAAAAGTGAAATTGTGACTGAGGAACAGGCTGGCTCTTCTAGGATGTGTACTGAAAACTTCTGGTATCTTTGCTGGGCTTTTGAGAGTAACAGAATGAACGGTATGTTGTTCTTAATGCAAACATCATTCCGAGGCAGTTAGTTTTCATATTTAGTCATATCACAGCAAAGCTAAGGGGGTGTCAATCACACTTGGTACATCTGACTGGGAGAGAGCTCCCTTCACAGCTGCATCTGGCAGAATCCACTCCTTATTTATTATATTTTTAGTAAGGCATGCTATCTTGTTCATGTGTGAGAAACTGTAATGCATCTTTCACATTTAAAGTGCCCTCTGAAGCTTTCTGCCTTGCAACCTCCTGCCTACTTTCACTGTTACCACTAAATTTTTTATATTGTCTTGAGCATCTCTGAAAGAATTGCAAATTCCAGATAGAACATGATTAATTTAACACTGTCGTCTTCTACAATATAGCATCCAGCCGTCCATCCTTCTTCAACGTGGCTACATCTTATCTCAGCTCTTAGTGAAAAACTAAATTAAGGCAAAGACTGAAGTCACTCATGTGTGCTACTTTTAAAATTAATTTTTGCTGACAGCACCAGGGAGTCAAAAGCATGTAGCTGCATTATGAAAGCCAGAACAGAGATTAAAATAAATGTGTATTTTTGTTATTCCAGGAAAGAGGGTCTTTTGCTTCTTCTACATTAGTCATTTTCCCAAAGGGCTCTACATTCTTCCTTATTTGGGGACCAAAGGTTGAAACATTAGTCTCCTTTCCATTTGCTATGGGTTTCTGCTTCTTATTGTGTTTAACTCCTTAAAGTGGTTATCTTCTTTATAAGATGCAAGTGAAGTTTTATGATGGGTGATTTGGGTGAGGGAGATGAAGGACAATTTGGAGACATTTTGTGCCATGTCTCTCATTTTCAGCAAATTGTTTAATTTGATAGGAATACTGCTTGGCTTCTAAAGCTTAAAATGGTTTAGTTCCATGCACTTGAAACAATTCCTCATCTTAAACTTTGTTTTAACTTTAAAGCTTGTAAAATGTTCAGAATTGAAACAATTTAATTGTTTGTGACTGAACTTTACATTTTTCCAACTTTTTAACTATCTGTGAATACAATACCTCTCTCTTAGCCTGACCTACAGCAAGTTTTTGTTCTAGTTTTTAAAACTATGGCAAATCCCTCATCTGTATTTGTCCAAGTTTATTTTCTATTGCTCTCCCTGGTGTTATCAGGAGCCACTTCTCACCTCTTTGATGCAGAAGTGAAACTAGAAGAAGAATAGCGGGGAAACGAATGTGTTTTCTGTGCTGGAGCTGCTTCCCCAAACCTACACATCACTGTTGAGGCTGGCAATGGAGGCAGGCTCTGCCATTCCTTGCTTACTGTTCTCTGAAGCGGGGTGAACCATGTTCACTATTTTCCAGATTACCACCTACCATTAGTTGATGCTTCTGAATCACATCAAAGACGAAGAGAACAGGGACAAGCATAGAAGCAGCCTTGCTCATCCAGCATTCCCTTTTAACGTGACTAACGTTAGGCAACGGTCTGACTTTTCTCACAGTGGCCATACTTACAGCAAGCCTTAGCGGCAGCTCTGAAACGTGTCTCCTCCAGGATGCTACAGAGAAAACAGGCCCTTTGAAAATGTGTTTTGAAAGCGGGAAGTGATGTGCCATCAAGCTGAGCTCCTCACAATACGTGTATCAAAGGGAGCAGTTAGAACAGTGAGAAGACAGTGTTGTGATGGCTTAACATAGCCGCATGGACTCCCCACGCTGCAATTGCACTTGTCAAGGGACATTAAAAAATGCATCCAGAGGTAGCCTGGTACATGAAAGACTACGTGTGACTCTATTTCAGAACAGGACAGTGATATTTTTTAGGTAAAAGGGAGGAGTCAGAATAATTTTGACAAGTAAGAGTAGCATTCTGTATAAGATCTAGCAAACTAGTAAGTTTTTTAGCAGAAAAATAATCAAGGGTTTATAATGGATCACAAACTAAACATGACTGACAGCCTTGACAAGGCTTCCACTGTAAACTTTGTCTTGTTCTGTGTACTTTATTTCAAGACAGGTGTGGCCTAAAGAAGTTCAGAGAGTTACAAAAATGACAAGAGATTTAGAAAGCTTTCTGGCTTTTATAACTGGGATTGTTTAGTCTTAAGAGCAGTAGTTTAAGTGGGAACATGTTGCAAATTTCCAAGCACATAAATTTTATTCTCAAAAATTTCTTTTCAGAGAGTGAAAAGTCTCCAAATTATTCACATTCCTGTGACCAGAAAAAGAGGGAATGCACTGAAAATAGAGGAACGAACTTCCTAAAAGAAGAAACTTTTAACAGTAGGGGATTTTGAAGCACGTTAATAGCCTGTATACATCAATTAAGGGCTATTTCTCATTGCAGACTGCAGTAGAGAAAAAGTGATCAGGAGTAATGTGGACAGATCTGATCCTGTACTACAACAGTATAATGGACAGCCTAGAAGTTTTTCCTAACTACCTTTTAATATACTAACACCACTCCACAGGTCAGACTGTGAAAATTAGGTGTTAGTATTTATTATCTTTTTGTGCCTCTTCCAATAGGTGCATGAGCAGATCGAAGGGGACTGGGAAAAATCTGCTGACAGAAAGCTCATAATGGTACTTTGGATGAGATTCTCTTGCATTTGTTCTAAAATGCACAGCAGACTAAGTCCCTGCCTCTAATGGATAAAAACATTGTCTGTGGATAGTGAATAGATTAAAAAACTTCCTCAAGAAAGGAAGTTTTTGACACATATTTGAACTGTAAGATATTTGGTAGCACATGCAGAGGAGACGGGATCAGCAATCAAGGCCTCCATTTTCTTAGGAAGTTTTCAACAAAGAAGACAGGTAGCTTGCAGCAACAAGCTTTGCTCTGGTAAAGTGCTCTCCTGGAAGATGCCCATCCCAGCACAGATGCTTTGCTCCTGCTGATGTCCATGCATGGATGTTTTCCATGATGGAAAGAAAGAACTCGTGCCAGAATTACTGGGGATAAAACCTTGCAGAAGGTGCAGAACTCGTGTTGATCACTGTGACAAGTACAATATATCACAAATACACAGAAATCAAAACGTAAGACAGAATAAGATTTTGAGAGAACCCTGAAATTTGTTACAACTTAATCTTTGGGAATTGCCTGAATGAGACTTCCTTTTTGAGACGTAAGATCTCAGTGGAAGACTGAAAACACTGATTGTAGGGAAAGCTCACAGAAATAACCAGTACACCAGAGCTCTCTTTGAATTCCATCAAGACTGGAAACTATATCTTTTCCTTGAAGATGTTTTTTTTTTTTCTATTAACAATTATCCACAAAAATATATTGGATTGTTTTGTAATAATTTTACCATTTTTCCAAAATACCAATCTGATCTAGGAGCTTAACTCTCATCTTCAATGAATCAATAATTAAAAAAAAATAGTCTTAGCTTCTTATTGCTAATAAGAAGCTCATACTTCATATCTACTTGATTAAGACTCAGAGGGGTGATCAAGTGATTTGTCCATGGAAATAAATTTGGTATTGTAGTTAGAATTTAGGAGATATGTTTCAGTTCTTAATTTTACCTCCAAATTGACAATAAGGCTTTAAGAACTACGTAATGAGACTTAAGGATCCACACTTAGTTTTCACGTGCCTGAGGGGTCACTTTTTGTGTGGAAACAGATGTGCATAATTATTTGGCATAACTGTGGTGCTGCAGTGACTACAGTTTCCATGTAGGATGTGCGACTATTTGGAGAAAGACGAGAGATTTATAAAACTGAAATAATTATAAAAATTAATGTGATAAGTGTGCCTGAGATTTTTTTTTACTCTGACAAATAAGTGAGAAAAAAGAGGTTCAAGGAAATAAGAACCCTTTTATTTTTATTCATGCTAAAAACCAAACCAAAACATTTCTTTTCACGTAAACTTGAAAAAAGTTTTGACTGAAAAGATCAAACTTAAGAAAACCAAAATATTTTATCATAATCATACTGAAATGGCAACATCTCAATCGATGATTTATTTCCTGAATGCCTCATTTTTCTGTTAATATGCATCACAGCTATTTGCCAAATTCACTAGGAGTTGTGCTCTGTATTGATCTACAGTTTTTGCTGGTATTTTGCAAAGCCACAGATTATGGTAAGTTATTCCTAAAAACTGGCTGTATATTTCTTAACATTAACATGCACAGCTTTCATTACCCCACAGAAAAACATTTGTCCATCAATTTCCTTGAAAGTCTAGCTTTAAATATTGTTCCACTGAAAATCAGTAAGCCTTAAGGAATCTGTGCTACTTCATCATACTACTAAATTGTGTCCCCACCTCCTACTCCTACATATACATGTGTGTACAGATTTTTCTATGCCATTTGTATTATAAATAAATTAATATTAAAGCAGCATTATGAAAAAGCAAAAATAAAAGGAAAGCCTGAGATTTAAATATCACACAAATCAGAGGAAACTGCTACCACAAGCACATCAGTGCTAACTTCTAGGTGCCAGATCATTTAAAAATAGCTTTCTATAACCCCCTGCCCACGTTCCCATTCTTCTCCCTGGGTAAACAGCTACACAAGAGAAATAGCAGCAGTTTACCCGTCGAGTTTGTGATTTCATGAACTCCAAAGAAAATATTATAAATGATAAATTGTCTGGAATGAATTAAGAGTAGTATTTGCACATTTTTTCTGCTTGGTTGAGCTCATATTGTTTCTTTGGGAATAAGCTATCCGTTTTTAACATTTCCTTTGCCTTATTCCCTTAGCACAGCATCACTCGTCTTTTACATTTTCTGCTGTTTTATCTCCATGAGGAAGAGGTGTAAGTTAATTTTGCTCTTGGGATAGAGACGTGTAAGAAGCAAAATTTCCAGACTTCCCATTAATGGCTCGAAGCAACCAAAGTATCCTATTTGTCCCAAGATTAAAGGACTGTTGCATGCTGAGCGATGCTTTCAGGCTGTTGGAGTTTGCACCTGAAGCCTATAATTTAAAATATTGGCACCAAATAGGCTGGTTGAAAGAGAACACACAACTTCCCCACCCTTTGCTTGAATCCGAGAAGACATTCCCCACTGTCTGCATAAAAGCAGTGTGTCATTTCATTTGTGGTGCTTGTCCTCTTGATTGTAGTGCCCTTATGACATATTGTCCTGTAGCTTGGTGAAAACTGGTACCTCTAAATTTTGAGAATCTTTCACTTATATCTTCCTTTCTGCTTAATGTTTTCTTTGGTGACACAGGCACAGAGGAATAGGTGGCACAAGCATATGGCTTGGAGGAAGGGGTGTCTTGCCACTGAAGGATGCAGGGATGAATTTTGTTAAGAACTTTGTTAAGTGCAATTTTGTTTGAACTTCATTAAGTGCAATATACTGCAAGGAGCAGAGGATCATGTCACTTGGGAAAGCCATGGATACATGGCTTTCAGTCTTCTGCTTATCCCCCCTCATGCACTTTCCTAAGGTTTCTCCTTTGTGGCCGATTTGCATGACCATTGCAGCAAGGTGTGAATTATTTCCCAAGTTTCTTCTGTCCGTACATCTTTTTTAATGGGGGAGTCAAGGGTCCACAGTCTGCTGGCCTCTACCCTGTTCAGCGAGCCCATTCTTGTACCAGGAAAAGTTCCCAGCCATTTCAGCCCCAAGGTGGGCAGCAGCAATATCAAGGCAGTGCCACATCAGGTCTCAGTAGATTTCTATTACAGTAAAGTGTCAGAGGAGGACATTTTTTGGTTGAATTTCAATCACAGGGACTGTGACTCTCACGCAAGGCACCATCCTTCAGTTTGAGCAAGTGGAAAATAGTACGTGGAGATGATTTTGCTCAGCTCATATTTTAAAAATGAGCCTGTATGTAATAGCTTTCAACTTGCTGCTGAAGGAAATGCAGAGGCCCTGAGTGGATAGAAAGGAGAAAGTAAAACCACAGACTGTAGGCCCTGTGCCAGGAGAGGGTGCCCTTTCTTGACATGGGTCCATTATCACTGCAGCAGTCTCTGAAAGCCCTCATTTGACTCCAGTGTCAAGCATGAGTTGATTTGAAGGACTTCTTCACTTTGTCCTGTGCTGCAGGAATAGTCTGTGCCTTTTCACAACCTATCAGAGCCTTTGGGTGTGAGCGTCAGGATTCTGGCTAGTGGTCCCCGTGAGAAACATGTGCTAGAGAAGCAACCACCTCATCCCCAAGCAACCTCTCCTTGTAAGCATGGAACTACTCTACATTTGACATCTCAGAAGTCTTCAAGTCTGTTACAGGGCCCGTTGTGATGACAGTACATGACACATATCTTCACTGTCTAGTGAAAAACAATTTATGCTTACCACTCATGCTAACAGCAATGCAATGGATGTGTGACAGAGGGTTACACATGAGAATGATGGTATTTTTATATTATCTGTATGTAAAATGGAGATTGCTACATACCCACCACAACCAACGAGCATTTCTCTGCTGGAAACCCAGAAAGTAACCCCAGAAACGTGAGATGGTATAACTGAAAATGCTGGTTGAAATTGTTCCATGCCTTTCAATGGGGTATGCAGGGAAAGAATGGACTAGTGCATGTGATATTTAGGTTAGTGAGGAGCATAGGATGGGCACTCAGTGGTGCTCCCCATGAAGCTGTGGTGACAGTTATAAAACCACATTATATTAAACCCAAAAATGTTCATATTTACATATCCTGAAAAACTTCTAAGAAAGAAATCAAGAGAAAAATAAGCACGTCCCCATCACTTGACAATTACATTACAAGGTACTTTCTGTAAGAATGAATGTCTGCTGTAGCACAGTGATTAATCTTACATAGTTATGTCTTTTTAAGAGACAAAAGAAACCCATCTCTCTCTGATGAGCAAAGAAAACCATTCCTGTCACTGTAGTCATGGAATGGCACTTTCAGTACAGATACCACTGGACGTAAAACTGGTTGTGGCATATAGCGTGCTACCGCCATTGCAGTTGGAGCAAAAATGCAATATTTACTTTGTTTAATAAAAGGTTTATTTAACTGTAAGTGCTATATAGGGAATGATATAATGGTACAAAGGAATTTTTTTGCTTTTAAAAAACGGTCTGTGGCGAGATGATGGATTTATGCTGAGAACAAAGTAGAGGTGTTGGTGAGCAGCCAGCTTTCTACAGTTGCTCTCCTTTGAAAAGGTCTGGCAGCACAGTCTTCTTTGTATCATTTCTTAATTGCTATACAGCAAAAAGAAGCACTTTACATTGCCATCTAATCCCTCCTTACCAATATGGTCAACAGATTAAATGCTACTGATTATGTTATAACTGACACCGTGCCTCTCCAAAATAAGCTTGGCTTCTTTGATCTAAAGGAATTGTTCAGAAATATGTTTCTTCTCCAATCTTGTAACAGAGTGGAAAACCAGTAATATTTCTACATTAAAAAGGCCACCACAAAAGGAAATAATTTATGAAATTATTATTACGAAAAATACACTTTCTTTCAGCCTGTGAAGTTCAAGTCATCCTGTTTCAGCTGTCTGTAGGTTCTCAGAAGGGGCACGTTTAGAGGTTTAACCATACAGGGATTTTCTGCGTTTGGAAAGGTTGTTTGAAGTCAGTCTCTCTACAGGAGGTAACTAGAGAGTACTGCCTGTCACGCTGAGGAAACTTCTACTACACATAAAAAGGTTTTCCTCGTTGTTTCAGGAAAGTCACCGCCTTCAACTCATCCCCCTAAACTGCATCCATACATTAGGTACACAATGTTGCTGTCTTCCAAAAGATAATACTTGAAGTCTGGTACAGTCAGTAGAGAAAAGCGGGTGGTTTGGGGCCTTCAAGGTAAATACGCATTTAGCTTGGGCAGCGAAAGTAAGTTCTCCTCATGGAGCTTCCATCTGCATTTTCACATGGACTAGATAGGGACCTTCTGCACCTCTGAAGTCCTGCTTCCCTGGGCATGGATCACTGAGTTGCAAATCAGACATCCCACTTCAGGCAGAGAGACTGGGTCTCATCCTTTGTCTCCTGCGGCATGTGTGGAACACTTCTGAAGCTGTCACTGCCAAGTGAAGTAAAAACAGGGGAACTTGGCATCTACTAACTGTCCCACCTCAGTCAGCCCAAACATCACCTGTGCTGGCAAACCACTGAGTCTGCTTCTGATTTGAGGGCAGTCTTCCAAGCCCTAGTTTATATGACTACGCAGCAAAACCAGTCTAGCATTCTAGCTAAATTAAATTTCTTTCCATTTCTTGCTTTTACAAGCCAATTAAAACACTACTCAAGCAACATTTAAGTTTCATGCAATACCTCTTAGGCAGCTAATCACCATTTCTTCTGCCAGGTGGTTCAAGAAATAGAGAGATCAGTTGTCTAACATGTCTTACCAAGACAGCGACATAACCTTGGTTAGACCCAACAGCTTCCAATCCCTCTGCTGTTAATATTAAGCATCTTCATTCCCACTCTCCTACCACTTGTACTACTTAGCTGTACCATGTGCACTGAGTACCTATTTGCTTTATAATCTTACTCCTCAAGAAGGACAAACACAGTTTTATTTTGTGCATAACCAAAGTTTCCCAAACCAAAATAACCCTGAGAGGGACAGTCAATCCTGACCTCCTGACTTACTGAACACCCTTAAATTACCACACAGAAGAGATGTCCTGCACACCCAGTGGTGAGAAAGCCTTCAAATCAAAGTTACATTTAGCAAAACATCTGAATTTATATTATCCCTAGGTCTTTTTTTTTTAATTTCTAACAGCTCAGACCATTAATTTACTTAAAAATAAATTTAAAAAATAATTACCTGATTGTGCTTGCAAAGAAAATCTTGAGGGCTGAGCACCTAAGTCAGGAAGGAAACCAAAAGCCCCTTTGTTGTTGTTTCTGTTGTAAGAAACCCCCTCATGATCTGTGTGCCACTGTTACAGTTTCATTTCCTTGTTTGAAATATTCAGACTCCAGAAAAAATTGCAGTGACAATTTCTCATGCTACGTGGTAGACAGACTGAGGAAGTGTGGCCTGGAGGGTAGAGTGGTGAGGTGGATTGAGAGCTGGTTGAAGGGAAGGAGCCAGAGACTTGTCATTAATGGGACAGAGTATTGGGTCCAGTTCTGGCCCCCTCAGTTCAAGAAGGACATACAACTCCTTGAAAGAGGCCAGAACAGGGCCACCAAGATGATGAAGGGTGTGGAACACCTTCCTTATGAGGACAGACTGAGGGAGCTGGGTCTCTTTAGACTGAAGAAGAGAAGACTGAGGGGTGACCCCATTAATGGTTATAAGTATGTAAGGGGTGAGTGTCAGGAGGAGAGAGATAGGCTCTTCTCAGTGATGACCAGTGATAGGACAAGGGGCAATGGGCACAAAATGGAATACAGGAAGTTCCATCTGAATATAAGGAGGAACTTTTTCACTGAGAGGGTGACAGATCACTGGAATAGGCTGCCCAGAGAGGTTGTGGAGTCTCCTTGTCTGGAGACATTCAAGATCAATCTGGACATGCTTCTGTGTGATCTAATCTAGGTGATCCTACTCAGGCAGGGGGTTTGGACTAGATGATCTTTTGAGGTCCTTTCTAACTCCTAACATTCTGTGATTCTGTGATTCTTAATCATATTAAATGTAGGACAAAGTAGTTTGCTTTGTTGCTTTTTCAGTACTGGAGGGAAGGACTTTGGTGAGACTTCATTGAGAAGAGGTACTTAGCCTCTTATATTTCTTTCCAGAAAGCTAAAGTTCAAACTCTTGCTGCCATGTTTGTAGATCAGGTCCTAATTTGTAGGACAATTTGAAAAACTCTGGATATTACAGGAAATATCTTGTAATTTTTCTGCATGTTTTAATCTCTACAGTTGAATTGATTTAAGGTAGGACAGGTATGAGCAAGATTAAGGTATGTCCTTCTGTATATGGCAGCAATTTTAGAGGGGTCAAAAAAAGTCTGTCCTCAAATTACAATACTCATGGATGGAAACAAAAGGGAACTAAACGATTATGATTTTAAAGGTAAAATTCTACCAAACTACTTTATAATGATATTATGGAATATCAGACATAGCAAATTAGCAAACAGATTGAGACCAGTTTGATGTTTTTACTTCAGAGGAATGCCCCACAGACATTTTGCCTATTTCTCTTTAAATTCCTAAAGACATACTTCACAGAGTGTTCTGTCCTTCCCCCTGCCCCTCACCTTTTGCTGTCTGTCAATTGTGCTGCCAGTGGTCGTAGTTTTACCCTAACATACCACATCACACTGCAACAACCCAGGCAGAATTATGTCAGAACATGTTATTCCTATATCCTAGAAACATTTTGATGATCAAGCATCTTTCAGAAAACCATTTTTATGGGAAGAGAATCTTAATAGCTCGTGCTATTTTTGGAAAGAAAATACTACCACTGACCAGGGGGGCCTTTAGAAGATAATATTTGGAAGGTCTGAAATCAAATAAATAAATAAAACAGGCTGATATCAGCTTTATGACATTCAACAGAGCTCAGTGACAGGTCCCACACTTAGGCCACAAAAGCCCCACGCAGAACTGCTACAGGCTTGGGGAAGGGTGGCTTTCCAGCCACCCATCAGAAAAGTACCTGGAGGTATTGATCAACAGCTGGCTGAACATGAGCTGGCAGTGTGCTCAGGTGTCCATGAAGACCAGTGGCATCCTGGCCTGTATCAGGAGTAGTGTGACCAGAAGGCGTGGGGGAGTGATTGTCCCATTGTAATCAGCTCTGGTGAGGCCTCACCTCGAGTGCTGTGTGCAGTTTTGGGCCCCTCACTACATGAAGGACATTGATATGCTGGAGGATGTCCAGAGAAGGGCAGCACAGATGGTGAAGGGTATAGAGCATAAGTCCTTTGAGGAGCAGCTGAGGGAACTGGGGGTGTTTAGCCTGGAGATAAAGAGGCTGAGGAGAGACCTTCTCACTCTCTACAACTACCTGAAAGGAGGTTGTAGCCGAGGGTTGTTGGCCTCTTCTCCCAAGTAACAAGTGATAAGACAAGAGGGAATGGCATCAAGTTGCATCAAGGTATGTTTAGATTGGGGATTAGGAAAAATGTATTCACCGTAAGGGTTAGCAATCATTGGAACAGGCTGCCCATGGAAGTAGTTGAGTCACCATCTCTGAAGGTATTTATAAGACATGTATACATGACACTTAGGAACATTGCTTCATGATGGATTTGGCAGTACTAGGTTAATGGCTAGATGTGGTGGTCTTAAAGATCTTTTCCAATGTAAATAATTCTACAATTCTAATAGACTCTTTCAGTTTTAGAATTATCTGGTTGTATTTGACAAAGAAATATCTTTTAATCTTCACTCCCAAGCTGTTTTTATCCTGTTCATTTTAAATCACTCCATTAGAAGTGAATGACCATAGAAAGGCATTGCCAAAATTTTAAAATATGTCTATTTCCTCTATTTAATGCAAAATCACAAGTCACCTGTTCTTACCAAGTCTGAATTTGTACATCTGGTTTGAGTCTCAACAGATTGCAATGAGGAGTTCAGTAGATAAAATAGCATTTACCTGGGTGGTTATTTAACTTTGCAGGCTCATTAATCAAGTAGGACAAACCTCATTCAACAAACAGGTGTTTAATTGAATAGGTTTTTTCATCCATCCAATTTATGTTAAAATACCCTGTGCTAATTAGTTCACAGTTACTCCCAAGTTGATTTACAATCAATTTATGTTCTACACTAACATTGTTGATGTTTTTAGTGGAAAAGTACAAAACAAATAGAGAAACTGTAGTATTTTGAACTGATTTAAGTTCTTGTCAGGATTCTTTAAATGCTGAGGTAAAATACTGATCACATAAGGACCAAAGAAAGAAAGAACCATCAGAACAAACACCACCATTTGCAGAGCAGAGAAGCTCCTGCTGCATTACCCATCTCTGATACCGTTCAGGGTTTGTAGCAGGGGGCAAGGAAATGAATTTGAATAGTCTATGAAAATAAAGGGAATCAAAAGGGATTTTGATAGCAAGATTGCAGTCTTCAGTTCCTAATTTTTAATCAGATTTGAAAGGGTCACCAAAATTCAAGAATGAAAGAAAACTCCTTAACACCTATTTAGTATGTGAATCTGTGAATCTGTATTAAGAAGCAGATATTTCCTTGATTGCAGCACTGGAGGCATGTTAGGTTTGAGAAATTCTCCATGCATCTCTTCACAGGCAGATTTCCTGGCACCTTCTCCAACCCCTGTCTCACAAAATCCATTCTTCCTTTTTTATTTCTAGGAAGGTTGATGGGTGATCTACTGTGGAAAATATTCTCTGTGATGGGGTATTTCTCATATCTTAGAGGTTTTAAAAGAAGTTAACTACAGAGAGAAGAGCCAGCTGCTGCTGTGTTCTGGTTTCAAGGGCTGCATGGGTGGGAATTATTAGTTCACTGAAAATTATTTCCTGCAGAACACTGAATGAAACTCCCAACACCTTTTCACATTGGTTTTGAGCACAAGCATGTGGGAAGCAACTACTAAGTTACATGGTGATAACCTGATGGTAGATTATTTACAATAGTATTTTTTGAGCCTTGGTTCCTCCTGGTTTTTAAGATGTCAGCCCGTGATTTAAACCTGGTAGAAGAAATTGTAAGTGGAGAATGAATTGATTTTTTAATTGTGGGAATGATACCAGTATCCCAGGTACATAATAACTGCCTTTAGAGGTAAACCTGCGTAACAACTACCTATAGAAAAGCAATTTGCAAAAATGAGGAATTTGAAAGCTTGTGTGGTGGAGTTAGAATACCAAAGTAAGAGTGGGTTTAGCTCTAAGCTTGATTGTAATTCAATAACCATGTTTAAATGCAGCATGAACAATCACTTTGAGATGTCAGCTGCCGTAGATGGAATATTAGGTGAGTAGAGTGAGGAGGCCAGGAGAGCACATTTTCAATGTCAGCTTCATCTGGTCTTGTTTGGGACCCCGGCCTTCAAAAATGAACACCCATGCTGAGGACTTCTGAACTGTAAAATTGAGTATAAAACTGAAAGACATTGTTTTATGATACCGAAGTCTTCAGCTTAACTCAGGCTTCTGGAGCTGCTTTTTCAGCTCTGTAAATAAGAAATTATCTATGCCAAGGGACAAGGAGATGAGTCTTCTTTTCAAAGGAGCAGATGGCAGAAGCATCGGAGGCATCCTACTTCTTTCTTCTTCTGTGCAAATAAATATATTTTAAAATGCTGAACCTGATATGAAGTTTATTTCAATAATTAATGTAAGTGGTATGCACTTGGAGTCTAGGAATTCCCATCACTTCTGGGCAGTGTCCACAGAGAGATCTTGGAACAGAAGAATCCTGTGCCCTTCAAACTGTCACAGATTTTTTTCACACAGAATGCATTCATTTGTTCTATCAGCATATTTGTGGAGATGCTAGAAAAAATGTATAATGTAAAAACAACAAAAAAAGTATAAAAGCAACCTTTTCTATTTTGAAACCTAAGAATCCCCTCAAGTCTTCACTGTTGCTTTTTCTCCCCCTCTTACCCAGCTGCTCTTTGATCTGTCTCTTCCTAAGTGGATAAATATATTTTAAATTATTGCTAGCCCCAGGGGAACTGAACTGGTGTTAGCTAGCAAGGAGATGCTTTTAGGAAATGTCACTAATGTAGGTGGCGAAAATGGCAAGAAACTGTTGAGGACTGCAACAGCTCAGCTAGATCTAAGCCAAAGTTAGGGCTGAAATAAATGAGTGCAACCTTCAGTACCTTCTCTGGGATATTCAGCCTCTGAAGTTCTCTGAAACTTCCTGCCTCCCTTCTTCTCATTAGCAATTGGAGAGCAGCAAGTTCCGGGGGGGGCAGTTACTCCCATATGCAGCTTTTGACTCAAAATATATAAAAGTCTACAGAAATGGACAGATCCGGAGTTGCATTCTGCAGTTTCTTTTTGTATCAGTAAAATAGCAACAAACTATAATCACTCTAATTTTTTATGTATCTTGTCAATTGAAATAGTTATATATAATTAGTGCCAAAGTTTGAATTTAAATGAAATTGAACAAGTCCTTGAGTTGGAGGCAGAGGACATTTTCAGTGTCCTATTCAGGGACCTATACACCATATTATAAACATGAATAGTGGATTTCTGGTCTTTGTAGAATGATTATTATCTCTAGAGTCTATTATCTCTAAAGTCTAGATAAACTACTAAGTTAAAAGAAGGAGATAATGCATCTGAAAACCAGTTAAGGGACTGCAAGTCAGGAGCCTATACTTCTGCATTGACCACAGACGGGTCTGAAGTACCTCTGTAGAGGAATCAGGAGACTGCTTGGAATAGTCTGGAGGACAGTTTTAGGCATGAGTAGATCAAAGGATCAGAGAAGCACAGAATCATAGAATATTCAAAGTTGAAAAAGACCTCTAAGATCAAGTCCAACCATCGACTTAACAGCACCATATCTACTAAACCATGTCCCAAAGTGCCATGTCTACACACTTTTTTAAGGATGGTCAGAATGCCTCCCATGGAGGCACCTTCACTTTCTGGAGAGTAGAAAGCTGAGGGCCTCACGGGTGGAAAGAGGAGGTTCCTTCCTCCACACAGTATTTGTAATGAGCTTTCCCAGAAAGTAACTTTGAGTCTTCTGCATCAGTTGCTGATTATAAAGTGACCAACTCAGTACTCCTTAGAGAAGTTACTTGCTGATTGAGATATAATCTCCCTCACTGTTTGATCTCCTCATCTGCCATTGTAAATCCTAAATGCCTTTCTACACACCAGTAAGATTCAGGGAAGACAGTAAAGATGAATCCATATTGGGTAACATAATTCTTGTCCTGCAGTCACACATAATCTGATGAGTGAGGTATATTCCTGGTATGGAAAAACAAGGTGTAAAATCAGTCAGTCTGAGAAAAGTCCCCTGGGTAGGAATAAAAAGTGAACAGTACCATTGATTATGCTTTCTGAGCTTCACATAGTGCTATTTCAGTAATTTGGGTATCATCTGCTTACCCTGAATGAATCAAACCCTATAAGGTGAAGTTCACCTGTACCCAAATGCAGGCACTACGGAGCATGCAAAACAAAATTTGATCACCTGCCCAGGAAATATCACGGTCCATGACCTGACAACTTTCAGTTGTGTTCAGTGGGCTAGATGTGTTTGGGACAAGAGAGTCAACTCTTTTCTGAGACTCACAGGACATATTTTAGATAACTAAAATGTAGATTATGACATCTGACCCAGACACTAACGTCCCTTTATAGGTAATGAAATAGGGTTCAATTATTCTGGTGTCATTTAGATATCCACCCTATGATAAGGTGACTCACACAGACTGCTGGTCTCCACCAGGGAGACTGATCCAATTGCATTGAGCAGCTGAAGGTACATTGAATCCTAGAATAACAGAATTCTCTAGGTTGGAAGGGACCTTTAAGGATCATCTAGTTCCAACTCCCCTGCCATGGGCAGGGACATCCTCTACTAGACCAGGTTTCCTAAAGCCCCATCCAACCTGGCTTTAAACACTGCCAGGTCATCCACAATCTTTCTGGGCAACTTACTCCAGTGCCTCACCAACCTCACAGTAAAGAATTTCTTCCTAATGTCTCATCTAAATTTCCCCTATTTTAGTTTAAACCCATCAGCCCTTTACCTATCACTACACTCCCCAATAAAAAGTCCCTCTCCTGCTTTCCTATAGGCCCCCTTTAGATACTGGAAGGCTGCTATAAGTCTTCTCCAGGCTGAACAAGCCTAACTGCCTCAGCCTGTCCTTGTAGGAGAGGCGCTCCAGCCCTCTGATTGTCTTTGTAGCACTCTTCCGGACTCACTCCAACAGCTCAAAATCTTTCTGTACCGGGGACCCCAGAGCTGGATGCAGTACTCCTGGGGGGGCTCTCACAAGAGCAGAGTAGAGGGACAGAATCACCTTCCTTGACCTTCTGGTCACACTGCTTTTGACGCAGCCCAGGATGCAGTGGGCTTCTGGGCTGCAAGCACACATTGCCAGCTCACATTGAGCTTTTCATCCACCAACACTTCCAAGACCTTCTCCTCAGGGCTGCTCCTAATCCATTCTCTACCCAGCCTGTAGTTGTGCTTGGATCACCCCAATCCATGTGCTAGACCTTGGACTTGATCTTGTTGAACTTCAACTGGTTCCCATGGGCCCATCTCTCCAGCCTGTCAGGATCCTTCTGGATGACATCCCTTTATCTCCAGCATGCAAACTGCACCACAGAGCTTGCTGAGGGTGCACTCAATCCCACTGTCAATGACTCCAACAAAGGTATTAAACAGTGCACATGCCAGTACCAGCCCCTGAGGAATGCCACTCATTGTTGGTCTCCACTTGGACACTGAGCTGTTGACCACCTCTGGCTGCAACTGTCCAGCCAATTCCCTATTCACCCAGTGATTCATCCATCAAAAATATTTTCCTTCATGCAATATAACCAACACAACTGAGAAAAAATTTGGGCTGAGTTTAAACTTGTTTATGATTTCCACTGTCCTGAACTTTGCTGTGCTTTTTAAAGTTTGATAGTCAAGGCAACTTCAAGGTAGGGAGTAATGCAAGACTGCAGGCAGCCTTGGTGTTTATGGTCACTTGGCTGCATTTTATTAAATATATTATGCAAAGGAGAGAAAAATAGGTGCTTTTACTTCCCAAAATTTTTTTTTTTTTTTTTTTTTCAAATTTCCAAATAAGCTTATTGGATCTTAGTATAAGGAAAGAAGGAAATAGGTGCCAGATTTGAAAGCAGTTGAAGCTGACAATGGGTTTTTACATTTAATTCAATAGATGGTTTTGGTCAATCACAAATTACATCTGGTGTCTCACAGGTTTGTCTCACAGCAGTTTGCAGCATAGCTTCCTCTCTGATTCTTTCTAACATTTCTAATAGACTATTACCTGTAATTTTTCATGGGAAACAGAAGCTTCTGGTTAAAATACCCCTGATGATTCCTGTAAATTCATACAAAACTAGGCATCGATTATATATTACAAAATTTACTCCATTCTGCAAATTCATACCATTTTGGAAATGGGTGGTTTTGATCAAATATACTCCATGAGGTGAACAATGCTGCCACTTCAGGAAAAAAAGGGTGATTTTTTTTTTTTTAATGAAATTAGTGATTAGTTCATTTCCCCTTGAAGTTTACTCTTTGAGTTTGTCTGAAAGGATTAACAAACTGTTTTGATACACTTGCTAATCACTACATTGTGATTTGATAAGGAGATTAATGTGTGTAAATAATCTGTGATATGGCACCACATTTTTCTTCATCCTTCAATGCACTAGCAGCACGAATCCTGCTAAAACTAGGCAGGAGTGTGTTACCAATTTATTTTATAAGTATTTAGTTACTTGATGAGTAAATAAATACTTATGGCAAGTTAAGCATTTAAGCTTCACTATACTGAAGTAGCTTTTAGTTACAATACATGTTTGTAACGTGAATTACAGAGGTTTTCTCTAACATGCTTTGTTAGCAGTTTGAAGTTGAAAAAGGAAATTGCAATATTTCATGTGTTCTCAGAGATGTATCTGCACAGGTTTTAAAATTAAAAATCAAAGTTCCCAAAGTTCTGACATGAGTAGTGGTATTTTTATAGGTAAAACCCCCAAATGTCCTTTGCCTAGTTAACAGACTACAGCAATCCCTAGGTATGTAGGACTTACTGCAGACAATCACATGCTATTTTTTTCCTTTTTTCACACAAAGTGAGACACTAAGCTTTTCTTTCCTTGTTTCTTTAATAACACATTGTATTAATTTTTTTGCAATATGTAGAAAGTCTTAAAGCTATACTAAATATAAGGTGAACATTTGCTCCATATATTCATAATAGTGTTCATCCTTCATTCTGTTCTGCCATCAGTCCTAGTAAAAGCAGCAGTGGCTGTAAACCCCTGTAGTTTCCCCGTCGCAGGGGATCACACAGATCAAGGCCAGCAATGTGCAGGACTGTTCATTTGATGCCTAAAATATTTTGTGATATAGACAGCCATGTCACCATTCTGGAGAACTACTACATCTTTTTGTTCCTATCTTGTTCCTGCATAAAAAAATGAATGCTACTGTCTCTCTTGTAAAGTTTATTTTGTCGGTCTGAAGGGCTTTCCAGTGTTTCATCAAGTACTTCGTCAGTTTTCTTGAAAATGGATGTGGCTGGTGGTGATTCATCTTGTGCAGAATAATTAATTGGCACTTTCAAGAGATGATCAATCTAGAATGATATGATTGGGATTGTTTAAACGGTATTTCAGTTATTGACAGCGTGTGGTTTCTGTCGTTATTTTGATGTGTAGTGGCAGAATGCTCCAAATAAAAACATCTGGAGCTGCCTGTTACAGAAAACAGGGAAAAGAGCCATATTGTGTTTGAAGCCACGGGGTGGCTTTGTTTGAGTTCATGCAGTGGAGTCCTGGACGTAATTAAACAGGATGTGGAACTCATAAGCTCACACAGCTTCCTTCACAAAGCCATTGCTCTAAAATATGTAGTCTTAAAATACCTTTAATGAAATCCTGAGAGCAACAAGTAACTCCCACTCCCTACAAGTGGATTATTACAGTCTTCACAGCCTTGTGGAAGTTTTAATTGAAGGGCACTACTTAAAGGGATGGTGTGGGATGACTCTAAGGTAAGATTGATCAGTACAGGCAGAATTTTATTACAAGTGTCAATTAGATTGAAAAGTGTTATAAAAAAGATCATTTGCATAGCTTTAGGGGACAAGGAGACACATTATTCTGAAATCTCCTTTGCTGATTGTTTAGTGATTCTCTAAGGGTAACAGGGAGGAAATATTCCCTCCTGCAAGAGAAGACAGTAGCCACTTTCTGACTGGCTTTGATTTAAAGCTCGTTAATGAGATATGTGCAGCTAATTAAGAGCAGGGAGAATTTAGCTATATACCACAACGGAGAACAGCGTTTATCAGAGAGGATCGGACTATTGCCCTATGGAAGTTCAGTGTCATGCTACCAGGAATGATTCAGTTCCAATGCTGCAGAGGAGGGCAATATAGGAAATAGCTAAAGCTGAAGACATGGTTTATCCTCTAGAAAAATAGGTTTGCACTGACAATGTATTCTTTTAATGAAAAACCTCATTTTTGTTAATTCAACACAGTAAGGAAAAGTTCTTCCTGCTCATTTTCACTATTTTATCCTCTGGAGGGAAGGGACAAATTAGCAGACATAAAAACTTTGACTATTGCAACTAGACCTCTTTTGGTATTTGACCTAGACTATGGGAAAGTCTATAATAGCATTTTAGTTGCCAGCAGGACCATCCTCATAAAAAAATTCTCTCTGTAACTCCCCACTTCCCACACTTTTTTGTCCTTCACAGAAATGGAAACGTGACCATAGAATTAAGTTTGCATGAATTAGATTCCTTTTCAGACTGAAACACACCTGAAAGATATACTCCAAGCATGCACCTAGACTGCTCCAGTTGCTAATGGCTATCCAGGCCCTGGGCCAGTTGAAGGCTAATTTTAAATAAAAACCCTCTAATATTAACATTGGCATCTCACTGTTCACTCTGTTTCACTCTAGTGATCTGGTCTGTAGTCACTCCTGGTGTATTTCATGACCATGCAGCCAGCAGTGCAGTTAGACCTGACTGATGGCATTGGAGACATGCCTGTGTTGACCTCACATGCTGGACCCAGGTTTTACAGAAAATCCACTCTGTTTAGAATGGTGAAAGCCAAGTGAGAAACCTCACAGTGCCTAAAAGGATAGTAGGTGACTGTGTTTAGGCAACGCAATCCTGCTCATTGTCTGGGAAACTGTCTCCAGGATGTAGGCACCCAAACTCTGGGATATAAGCTTAGGCATCTCTATATAAGCTAGTTGTTTATATACCATTAAAGTAAGTAGATAGCCATTTCAAGCTAGCAAACCTATAGGTGTTAAAGCAATTCTTGCTACTCATCTCTCAGTGCACCACTTAGCACTTTGTGCAGTTAAGTTTTAAACAATTTTCTTTACTGCAATCTTCAGAGTAATTCACATATTTCTACAAAATATTGCAACATTCCTCTTTACTGATGGTGTAATGCAACTTAATGTTACCAGCAAATGTCATTTGAACAGAGTTGTATTGCTTGCCTAACTCAGACATGAGAATGTTAAACAAGTTTTGTCTCAGATTTTTCATAAAGTGTAGTAAGAACCTCCTTCTAGTTCAATAAAACCCCTTGTAACACAATCCCATAAATAGGCTGCATTTTATTAAATATATAATTTTTATTGTCTCTGTAGAAACTTACTCTCTCATAAAATTTTCCCCTAGTAACAGACATAGTACAAAAATCAGTAGCAACTCAACAATATTTTTCTCTCTTAAGACATGCAATTTATTTTGGTTTTCTCTCAAGTGCAGGAACTCCTTCAACTTGATTTGATTTGATGGCATACCTTATATAGGTACCTTGTCAGATCAGCGTGGCTTGCTGGTGGACAAACTGAACACACAGTTCTGAGAAACTATTATTTAGTTAATGCCCATTTATTTGCTGTTGGTTTTGACCATTGACAAGAATGTAGCATCAATGATCAGTGTTTGGTTTTGTGGATGTGTGTGTCTGCCTGTGTGGAAATTAGCTTCGGGGTCACAGAATCATGAAATCATAAAAAACGATTGGTTGAAAGATCACAGAATCATAGAATGATCAGAGCTGGAAGCGACCTTAAAGATCATCAAGTTCCAACCCCCTGCCATGGGCCAGGGCACCTCTTACTAGACCAACATCCTGCTTGAAGCAGGACTATGGTCAGTGCTGGATTAGGTCAAACATGGCTCTGTCTAGTTTTACATGGGTACAATTTCTCATGCATTTGCTTGAGTGCTCGAACATTCAAGGAAGGCAAAAACAAATGGGTCATGAGTAAGGGTGATGAGAAATTCAGATTTGCATTTGAATGAATATTCTCAGATCTCTTTCATATTATTCCCTCAGGCCATGAAAAGTACAGGCACAGATTACTGGGAACTCTGTAGACTGACTGATTGATATGGTTTGTATTTGCCATGTAAATGCATAGTGTTTAATACTCTGGCTATACAAATATAATGCTGATTGACAAACTCGCTCAGAAAAAGTCGTATCCTAGGAGGAGGAAGTCATTAACATTTTAAAAAACAAAATCCTAAAGGAAAGCTGTTCAGACACTGCATAGGAAGGTGGCACTTTGAGATGTGAGAAGGTATGAGCAGTCGATATTGAGGATTCCTTTGTTTTTATTGGAATAAAATTCAAGGATTTCTTTTTCAATAAGAGAAACACTTGATATGCAAACTAGAAGAATTCAAAAAGGATTGTGGAATAATTAATTTTATGATGCATATTGGAAAATAGAAACAGAATTGTAAATTGCATATTTTAATTTAAAAAAAAAAGTGAAAATGTACAACACGTTAAAGAAGCCTTTAGCATTTGCTCTCTGAAGAGGACTGTAAAGAGGAAGGACACCAGCTTTGAATACAGCCAACTTGCCTATGAATTTCCAGAAAGCAACCCTCTAAGTCAAATAATATGCTACTGTTCAGGGGAAAAAAAGCACCATTTGTCAGTTAAGTTTTTTACTTAGGTAACCTGCAGCACATAAGTAAGCTAACAGCTGAGATAGTTACCATTTATCATAGTGCCCTGCCTTGAAGAATGAGAAAGTAGTTTCCATTTTAATGAGCAGTTTTAAAGGAGGATGCTAGTTCATGCAGCATCAGGAGGAGAATTGCTGATGGCATGAGCAAAAAGTATAATGAGTTTTGTTTTTATCAACAGAGTTTGCTGCGCCTTCCAGTTCCCTTTTCAGTCCCTGTGCACCCTTTCGTCAGAATGGGTCCTTGAACCTTTCTTGATGTCCTCAATCCACTTTGCCTCTGTTGATCGATTCTATATACCATTCTTTGCCTTTGGCTTTTTAATTCCCTTCAACCTTCGCCTTTTCACTGTCTCTCTTCCTGCTCATTGCTTCCTCTCCTGCTTGCTAAAATGGGAGACCTCTTCTCAAAGGAAACCAAGGTAGCAGATATTTTGAAACAATGGGGTTTGTGATCATCTTTCCTAGGTTCTTCTTGTCAAAAAAAAAAAAAAAAGAAATTATCAGCCTAACTGTTTCAATCAACTCTATAGGGTGTTTTCATCTTCCTCAAAACACCGAGGAAGTATTAAATAGAGAGCATATATAAAGCTGTGTTAGATTCTATCTGCTGGATGATGACAGAAACCAGTAACTCACTGAGAACTTATTGCAAGACTTGCAGTTAGCCTTTAAAATTGCAACCTTGTGAGGCTGGTTCCTCACTTTGCTGTAGCACATCAGAAACAGAGCACAAACACCGTGGGGCAGGCCTGCAACATATTTAAGCCGGCTTACTTCCTATTAACATTGCAGACGTGGAGCGCTCTGCATGATTCCTGAGCCATGGGATGACTCATCGCAACTTGCTCTCTGCTGGAGTGGGACTTGATGATGCCTGCAAGTTCCAATTTCTTTCCAAAAGCAGGAGGTGTTCTGGTGAGCCTCCCACACTAGTCCTCTCAGGCTGGCCAGTGGCAAGTAGAACAACTCATGGAAGGTGATGTAAGCTCTATTTAAAGGTAAGTTTTCATCCTTACAGTTCTGCTGTGTCTAACCAAAAGTTGTTTCAAAATGCACCAACTTGGAAAACTAGAAATACAATTTCTGGGAGGCAACTTCACACCTTTTAATGGCTCCCTCAATTCCAGTGTAATTAATGTGTTGAGTTACTGTATGATGCCATGCCCAGTATATAAAGCTGGCTGTATCTGCCTTTCTTCCCCTTATAAATTCCTCTGCTTTTAACCCACATACTGCCTCTCCTTCTTGGATTTCCTGCGCAATGGAAATTTCGGTGAAATTTACACCCTAATCTTCTCTTCAGGCGGAAGAGGGAGATGTTCAGACTGATAGAGTTTGTCCTCCTAAGTAACCCTTAACGCCTAACGGAGCCCTGCTGTCCTAGAGGTGGCTGAACACTTGCCTGCCAATTGGCAGCAGTGAATGAATTCCTTGTCTTGCTTTGCTTTCACATGTAGCTTTAGTTCTACTTATTAAACTGTCTTTATCTCAACCCACTCCTTCCTACTAGGGAAGGGAAGCACCACACAGCTACTTGCTCACTCCTTCCCTAGTAGGAAGGAGTGAGCAAGTAGCTGTGTGGTGCTTGGTTTCTGGCTGGAGTTAAACCTCAACACTTGGACTGTCTGCTCCATTTATAAATAAAATGACAGATGTGGTGGAGTAGTCCTGCAATCTTTGATTACTCAACTGCAAACACAGGTATTTTAAGTCTGTGGATGAAAAATATTAATCCTATAGCAGGTCATCCTGTTTAATGCGATACACAATTACGAAAAAGGCAAAATAAATTTCAAATCAGAATTGTTGTTTATTCTGCAGTAATGAAATGCTTTGAGAGAGAATCTTTCTTAGAGCTATTTGCTGCAGGAAGCTTAGTATAGCAGATGCAGTCCTACTTAAGGTGAATTACACACACAGCAATAGATATACCAAATATATTTTAAATGCAAAGTGAGTACTGCGTGAAACCAATTGTTTCTTCCTTGTAATTTCAGTCACTCATATAATTGAATTACAAGACCTGTGTTTTTAACACTAGTGTGTTTTTTCTCAGTCCTTCTCTCAGAGTACTTGTATTATAAATGTTTTTCACTAGAAAATCTTAACAGATGGCTTTGAATTTTTCAGAAAAGGAAATTAATTGTTACCTAATTTAAAGGAGCTCCTAGGTGAGTTTTATTTGTTGTGAGCAGAAGACACATTTGTTTTTATTGCAGAATCATCACATTATACAAGGCTGAAAAGTACATAACAAATAATTTAATTAGTTTTTAAAGGACACGTTGATTTTGCAGCTTTGCTTGCTGCCTTAGTATACTGCGCTCATTTCTATGAGGTAGATATTCAAACAGCTCTTCCTTAATCAGGTAAAAGTTGTCAAAAATGTGCATCTGAGGTTTTGTAATTAAGTACTCAATTTGAGCACACTTTCAAATGCCAGAGATAATGATTCTTTGAAGTTTATTGTTCATGGTAGTCTTTTCATACTACAAAAAAAGGCAAGTAATACTGTGACCAAACAAAATTAGAACCATAAATCAGATTAGCCCTTTGCTTAGTTTTTCACCAGACCACCAGTTCAATAAATCACTTTGCATGACCTATACATTATGCTTACTGCTTTTCCTGTATCTACATCAGCACAACAGCGTGCCATAAAATGTTGTTTGATACTCACAAGTGAGTCAATGGATATTTTAAAAACAAAAAAGGAAAAGGAGATAATTTTTACTATTTTTAAAGGCAGTGCTGTTTCCAGAGGACAAGTGGTTGCAAAAGTGTGAACTGGCTGGAGGAGTGCAGTAGAAGCACACAATAAAAATCTGCAGTGTGGTGCTGCTACATATACCATCGGTACTGGTTGCTGTCATAAATGACAGGGACAGATCAGGCTTTTAAGTGTGCATGTTGCACTGTGACACCCCAAATGACACACCTACATTTTCCTTTGACTTTCTGCATATGCAGTATGGTTCCTATCTACCTCTGGCTTCACTAGTGAAGCTGGTCCATGACTGCACACCCTCTCTTCCATTTTGAAGTCTTTCACAAGTGACTGGCATACTTGCACTTCTCCCAGACTTGCAACACAGCCCTGCACAAAGTTCCATGTGTTCCAGCTCTCACTTTTGCCAAAATGCAATAAAGCTTTTCACAATATGGTCTAGAGACAGGAAGAGTGTGAGTCAGCCCATGTCACAATGTCCAGAGACAGAGAGAAGTTAGGTGGTACTGGGAATGTTGTTATAGCCAAAAGCAAAGAAAATCTGTTTCTTATTCCTTGTGATTCTAATGGTGAACAAACTGCAAAGACCTCAAATTTGACTGGTAATAGGGGGAGTTGATAAATTAGTGACTTTTAACCATCCCAAAGTAATAATAGTGGATAAACAAATGAATCACAGAATCACAGAATATTAGGAGTTGGAAGGGACCTCAAGAGATCATCTAGTCCAACTCCCCTGCCCAAGCAGGATCACCAAGATTCGATCATACAGGAATGTGTCCAGATTGGATTTGAATGTCTCCAGAGAAGGAGACCTCACAACCTCTCTGGGCAGCCTGTTCCAGTGATCTGTCACCCTCATGGTGAAAATTTTTTTCCTTAAATAAAGACATAAGAATTGCTCCTTGATGCATTGTTGATTAGATCCCTGGTTGTCTGCTGTTATTCCTATCTTTAATCTTATCTATTTGATTCCTCTAAATAGTTGGAAACAATAGCACAACCTAAATAGAAACTGGGATGATGAGTACCTTGGTCTTTTCAATTAACATTCATACCTTTTGAAACTGAGACATTAAAACTGCTTAGCACAGAATATTTTTTTATTTATAAGTACTGATTTTTATGGGAAAATACCTTTTGCTGAAATCAAGGCTATTCTTAAGAACAGTGGCTCCAAGATAAACTTGTTTCAAAAAGTGCCAAGGTGGAGATGGAGATTGTGAAGTAGCAAAATACTTGGAGGCTAGCTAATATTAGTGATAACTTACTATTGGCTATCAATCACTATTCATACAGTGGTATTTTTTTAAATTTAGATCATAGTAGATCCTTAATCTGCATTTGTCAAAGCAAGAACATGGTGATTCTAGTATGTTCTACCTTAAGGCCTTTGAATTACAGGGGACCTTTTGTCTCTTGCACTTTTCATATATGTTTGTGAATGGATCTAGTTTTCATACTGTATAAAATTTTTAAACAATTAATCCTTGAAACACTTGAAGAAATGCAGCCTGTGTTTTCCTGTTAGCTTTAGCTGTATAATGTGCAAAGAGACATAAATATGCAGAATGATGAATATTCTCCTCTCTGATATCCGTTTTTGACTCATTGAAGATATTTATTACTGGAGATTAGAGTATCACACAACCCAAACACTGTTCCTTTTACAAAACACTTTTATCCACTCCACTGTGTTTATAACTAAGCTGCACAGCTCCTCTATGAACCAGTCAGTAGTAAAAGAAAGTCTGTCTTTTCTTTTACGGAGAACATAGCTGGGAAGCCATTCACTCTTGGCTTGGTCCTGGCCTAGTGTAGGACCCAAAACTGTTGAAGAGCTGAGCTGTGTGTCATGTGGGTCAAGTTGCCTTAAGTGCTAAATCTTGGTACTACTGAAAACTATATTTTTAACTGTTGGGCTTCAAAGAACCCAGAGTGAAGCCCGAGTGTATTCTATCTTACAGTGGCTTCCCGTAAGCTAACTGCTGAGATGTTACATGAGCACAGAGAGCTGTCTTCTGGTATTTTTTGCTAAAACAGAAAAGCTGAATTTTTTCAAAAAAGTCATTGCTTGTATTGCATTATTTTAACCTTTGTAATATGATACATAATATAAAAGTGTTTTTAAAAGACCCATTGGTGCTTCCCTGAGGAACTTGGATTTGTTGAAATGTCCTAATTCATTCAAACTATTTTTTATAGTCCTTCAGTTCCTTCATGAGCAGAAGGTGAATCAGTCCATTTGAAATTTGAAATTAGTCCTGTCTAATGAGATTGTTTTGGTCACTAAGATCTCTTCAGGAAACACATTTTTTGGATTCTGATTTTAGGTCTTCTGTCCTAAACTGACTGCCATGATTGATACATTTGCCACAGTGCCACTTTTCTGTACAAACAAACATGTTCGGTTACCGTTGATGTCAATCTCAATCCTTTCTCTAGTGTTAAATTCTTGCTTTAAAAATCAGATGTTCATCTGCAGGTTATTTGCTAATATAGTAGTTATATAGTTTTTAACAATACTGAAAGCCTCCAAATGTGTGAGATATGAAAATGAACAAATTACAAAGGTACAATATGCAGATTCTTAGTGACATTGTATATTCTTGCTAGTATTATAATGTTCTAGGTGGGTTGGACATAAAATTGTCTGAATAAAGAAAGGATTCTTTATTCTTGTTTTGACTTTTTTCATGTATTTGTATAAGGCAAAAGGCTAACAATTATACATTCCCTAGGAAAAAAAAAAGTGGATATTGTTAGCAAAATAATTTTTAAAACATGAGATCTTGTTGTCTAATATTACCTATATTCTCAGGTACTTGACTTTTTATCTCTCAGTCAGCCAACACAAGCCAAAAAGTGGCCTAAAGGCTTAGATGTTCCAGTGGATACTCCAGCACAATCTAATCTGTGACCTCCATCCCTTTGGTTTTTATAATGTCCTTATAAAAACATAGTACATTTAAGTATGCTTAAAGTGCTACTGGCTATAATTAAAATTCTGTCAGCCTTTCCATTATAAATCCCTCTTTTCAAGGTTTAATATCTCAGCGGTTTCAATTCCCACTGGGCTGAACTTGATACAGAAGCTGTCAGCATGAATGCAAATCCCTCCTACCTTCAAAAATATTTTCAATTCATAAAGTTACTGCTTTTTATTGAGTCCTACAGTCTGCAGAAGTATTTCTGATTAGCTCCCCTCCCAAAGTGTCTCATACTGTCTTGTCTTATCTTACATAAATCAAGAAATAAACGTGTCCTAACTTTGAAATGCAGAAACACGCTGTTGGAGTTTCCTTTTCTCTTTTTCTATGCTATATATTGAGTGCAGCTTCTACTCATATTGAAACCGCTGACTTCAGGTTAGATCACCAGACCCTTCCAGTCTGCATCTGCTAGCATGTGGAATGCAGAAATTAATTACTTTGGCTATAAACTAGTATATCCCATATCTTCCTTTCCCATATTTATTTATTAATACTGGCTGGCACTTGCCAAACTTTTGATTAGAGGGAAGTGGGTGACTTTTGAAGAAATTAGCAGATACCCTGTTTAATGGATTTCCTAGTTTGAGGGTAAGTCTAGAGATGCTTGGTATCCCACTGCCTGACCAGCTTCTACCTCATTAGTGCAAATTGTATTTCTAGGTAGGAAGGAGAATGACCATTCTTGGTCTCCAAAATCAGGAAGCAAATACCTTGAAAGCTGAAGCAGCACATGAAGAGTACATTGGAACTAGCCTAAACTAAAAGGAAAATAATTGTCAACAGTTTGATGGTCTTATAGTTTTATTTATACATGCATTTCAAGTTATGTAATTTTACAGACAAAAACCCCTGGCGTTTTCCCCATTTCTTACAAATGAAACACGTTAATTGTCTTTTAGGTTCACTCTCCTGCAAAGACTCTCAAACAATTGATGTCTCAATAAAAAGTATTGCTTCAGGACTTCTTGGTCTCTTCCATTCTGGGTCCATAAAATATTATATTCTTGAATAGCAACTTTGTTCTATCCCCTCTCCTCCTCCTGTCTAGGCTTGTGACTAAGGCTTATTTCTGGAAGTGGAGACTATTTACATGACTAAAGACTTTGGAAGTAGAAGGACTTGAGTCATCCCATTCCGGGAGACTGCTTAAATTTTGGGCTGTTACAAGAAAGGACCATATGCCTGTCAAGGTGCAGGAGGTAATTTTGGGGTCCGGGTCTCAGTTTCACAACTGGAAAAAACTAGCTGAATCTGAAACAGGTATTGGATTTTGAAACACATTATTTTAATTTGATGTTTCTAATCCACTGCCCTTGGTATGCCAGTGAGCATGAGTTCTGCTGCTCTGACCCCCATTCTAGGCAGTGTGTCTAAAGAGATACTGATGCACAAGGATTCATGCCTCTCTGTGTAAACTAAAGTTTTAACATTGTAAAAGAAGATTATGAGCTCTTCATCACAGAAGCTCTCTGTCAGACCTGAAATACACTTCAGAGCTAAATACCACCTGTGAGCAAAGTAGATGGCTATTTTGGTTGCTTATTAGAATCATAGAATCATTTTGGTTAGAAAAGATCATCAAGATTCTTAAGATCATTAAATCCAGCCATTTTTTTTAGCACTGCCAAGTCCACCACTTTAGTGTCCCTAAGTGTCACATCTGCATGTCTTTTAAATAACTCCAGGGATGGTGACTCAAGCACTGGGCAGCCCATTCCAATGATTGACAATCCTTATGGTGAATACATTTTTCCTAATAACCAATCTAAACACACTGTGGCCAGAGAATGGGCTCCAGTAGTGGGCCCAGGGAAATGCCACTTATGATTGGCCACCAATTAGATTCAACTCATTCACCACAACTTTTTGGCTCTGGCCATCCAGCCAGTTTTTTACTCAGTGATGATTATGCCTCTCCAAACCATGATCAGCCAGTTTTTCCAGGAGAATGATCTGGGAAATGGTATCAAATGCTTTAATAAAGTCCATTGTTGGCAAAATACACAGCCTTTCCCTTATCTACTAAGTGTCTCATCTTACAGGGAAGATCAGGTTAGTCAAGAAGAACTTGCTTTTCCTAAACCCATGCTGGGCAAATAATTTCAGTCTGATTAACCCAGTTATGGTTTTACTGATACATAAAGCTGGAAACAGACATATTTCAACCGAAAATACTAATTTGTGTAGAAATGGATTGAGAAATTATGTTTTCTTAGATAAAATCAAAATGTTTGTGGAAGTTTTAAAAAAATTGACAAAATGAACTACATATAACTGAAATTACTCTTACTGTTAATCCTTTAATTCTTCACTCTTACTGCTAATCCTTTAATTCTGCAATTTTGGTTGCCCTGTCAGTCCTTCATCTGTTTTGGCTAGAAAACATTGACTGCTATCATCATGAAAGTGTAATATGTCAATAGTGATGTAAGGACTTAAAAGTCAAAGTAACAGCAATATTTGTGAAGAGAATAAGGACATTATCAATAGCGGAGATGTCTATAGCTCTACTCTGAACTGACTCGTCCTTTGGGATTTCACTTTTCTCAGCATTACTTCCTATATTATTTATTTATTTACTGTGTTATTAAACAAAGTGCCAAATAGCAAGAATCACATGGAAAACCATCTGATACACTTTTGTTGTTTTATCATGTTACTTTTTTGTGACTCTCTTAGTTCTGATAAATACACACAACCGGCAATAAAACAATGAAAAATTAAAAGATTGGTTTTTTGCAAAAATAACTATAGATTTTGCTTTCAACACAAGTCAGAATTTTTGATGATCTTTTCACCAATTATAATTGATGGGCCAAACTCAAGTACGTAGTAGCAGAAATTAACTTTTTTGAAAAACGTTAGGATATTCTGTTAGCAGGCAAATATACTAGACATTCCTGAATGAATTGAAACTAGCTTTATATGTGGAGCCCAAATTAACTGGGGAGTAGCACTGGTGAGAGGAAAAGATGCAAGAGATGAAAAGATGCACGCACCATAAAATAGTAAGGAGTAAAAATGAGTCAGAGACAGTCAGGCCAGTTAGAACTAATTTCTTAAATCTCAAATAAAATATGCAGTCAAGAAAAGTTCAGCGTCCTACTTTTGTGAAAGAAAAGTTGAGTGTGAAGTGTTGCTTTTCGTCTAGTTCCGCGTACAGCCCGGTGCCAGAATACATAGGCACTTTGTCTGCTCAGAAGCCTACAGCTGTTGTGCTTTTCAGTTTGGTTCACTTGAGTTCTTTTGTCATTCAGGTGCACTGCCTTATTGAACTAAATCCCCATGTATTTGGAAGTCACTGAAAAGAGGCTACATTTGTAGGCAGTCTAACTGTGCCTGTTATTGTTTGTGACTTGAAGTGGGTTCGTAAGATGGTGGAATAAAATATTAATGAAAATGCATTGGAAATGTGTTAAAGCAACCATTTCTGAAATATCTAAAAAGAGATCTTTTTTTTTTCAGAGGAAGGAAGCACTTTAGTTTTAGTTTTTTAATATATTTATACACATGTAAATATAAATACACACACATAAACAAATGTGCATCCTCCTAAACAGTGATACTTTTTAATGTATCCATAGAAATCCGGTGGCAATCACAGAACTTTGTAATAAACTATCCCACTTTATTTACTGGACAGATTAATTTTCTGATCTGCAAATAATGTAATAACATTCATAATATGTGGGAGGAATGTTCTATTCCAAACACTGGATTTTTGTAAATCTGTTTAATATTGGCAAGATCTAACAAAGATGCATGCTTCTATTACAGGTTTTACACAATGCTAAATATTTTTAGATTGATTTCAGCAGAAGTATTCAATGATGAGACTCGCAAGGGTCTCAAGAGGATCTAGTTTAGCATTAATTTTATACAAATGAAAAAATACAACAAATGTAATATAATTTGAACTTTTAATCTGGTTACCTTTTAACCTTTATGAAATGGTAGGCCTTTCATTTTCAGTGTAATTAATGATTTGCAGAAACTCTCCCCTAATGTAAATCTGGGGTTTTGTTTTTCTTATAACAGTTGATTCTGCTTTGGTAATTTTGAATCTCTCTCAAACAAATGGTGGAAAGAGGAGTAGCATGAAGGAAATGATCTAACGATTGCGCATGGATTATTGTTGTAACTAGTTTTTCTGTTACTTGCAAACACAAGAGTATTAAACTAGGGTAATGGACATCAAAGTGGCTCAGAGCACAGCTCTATGTAGCCTTTTTATTTTGGCTCAGATCTAAACATTTGTCTCCTGTGAGATAAAATATACAGTAAGACAAGGACGTGCCAGCTCATACAAAACCTGGCAGAAGAAACTCTTGTTTTGTGAGGTTTTTGGATTTTAATGAATTTAGCGGGTATCCAGTAAATGTGATATTTCTTCCATGCTGTCTTTTCTCATCTCTGTATTTTCATGGTGCAATCTTAATTTCCTAGAAAATAGAGCAGAAAGTTGTTTTGGAGGGAGCAGGCGGTGAGGACTAGATTTTATACTGTGAACTTGGATCAGAACTCACAGGTGCTCCCTAATTCCCCTCTTATTCACATTATCAAAAGCCTTAGCAAGGCTGTATAAGGCACAGCTGGGGTCTTGACACCCTTATGGGCAGAGGAAAGCTAGGATAAAGCTGCAGTTGTTAACTTTAACTTGTGTAACTGTATCAACATGAAGTCACAGGCTCTGGTTTTAAGAAATGGAATAAAGTTAGCATTTCTCCTCTGAGACAGCTTTGGAGCTGTTGGAGACAAATGAATTAGCACTCAAGGGCTTAGAAAGTTACTGAGACAAGCCTGTTTGCTCAGAGCTCTGCACTGAAGAGGTGTTAGGTGTGCCTTTTCCATGGTCAGTGTGTAAGGAATGCTGTTATATCTCTCTGTACCTCACCCCCCTGGCATTCAGGTTTCCTTACATTAGATTTGGCTGAAGAGGCTCTGATGTTACAACACTTTTGTGAGTAAACCTGACACTTTAGAGCATGAGTTTATATTCTCTGTGTAGAAAATTTATGGTGAATAGGATTTCTCCATTGAATATTGTTTGCAGAACAACAAAGTGTTTCTAATATTTCATTCCTACCTACTGATGTTGTCTGGTGTAGGAAACTTGAATGCTCTTTGATGCCCACACAGGCTGACAGTATATCAGGTGCTCTGTGCATTTTACAACCATGCATTTTTCCACCTAATCAATTACGCTGGGCTTATCATGACAATGGTGCAGTCTTCTGGTTTGTGTCCAGAAGATCACTATGCTCATAATTCCAGGCAAGGTGTGTAGTAGTTAGCAAGGTTTTTTGAAATATCTTCAGATATATTTTGAAATATCCAGATTATACATTGCAAGAGATAATAAAGTGAAAAGATGATTGCCTTCTGTCTTCATGTATACTTTGCAGGCAATTTATTTTTTAAATTATGTCCCTGATAACACTGGGTAAATGAAGACACTGATGCATTTTAACACTATTGCTTCAAATCATAAACAATTTTTGGTTTTTGAACTCTGTGATGGAAAAGAGTGAGCAAACTTGTTTGTTTTTTTTTTGCCCTCAGGACATGGTAGACCATTGTAAGTTTTAAAAAATTAAAAATGGCAATGAATAAGCAGCTGAGTAAATTCTTCTGTGTTTCCAGAACCTGAGAGGTTTCTTTTCACTAGAATAATTTTTATCCTCCATTTCTTAACAACTCTCTGACAGATAGTACTTCATAGAATACTTCTTGCATCTTTATCTCTTACTAGTGCTACTCCCCAGCTAATTTGTGCTACTTAGTATACTTACCAAGAAGTAGCTAGTGCATTGGCTGGCATTTGCATCCTTGTATTTCTCATTGATTAGTTTTGTGTATGCACATACACTAGACATGTATCTGCCATTGCTCTTTTCAAACTGGTTAACCAGCTAAAGATTCAGGATCTATCAAAATATCTTCATAAGGAGGTGAATAATTGTGGTGGTTTGACCCTGGCTGGAGGCCAGACTCCCACCAAAGGTGCTCTATCACTCCCCTCTTAGCTGGACAGAGGAGAAAATACATGTTGAGAGGCTTTGGAGTCGAGATAAGGACAGGGAGAGGTCATTCCCCAATTAGTGTCATCGGGAAAACAGACTCAACACACAAGAAAGGCAAGAAAACTCTCTAATTTATTACACTACACATACACAGAGAAACCAGAGTCGGGTAATGAGAAGTACAAACAGCTCTTAAAACACCACCCCCCGCCCCTCCCTTTTTTTCAGACTTCACTCTATTCAGGATGTTTCTCAACCCAGGATGGCATGGAGGAAAGGGGGGGAAATAAGGAATGGAGGCTTCAGTCTTTGGTCAGTACCTCATGAGTTGTTCTTCTGGGGGTGGGGGTGTATTTCTCATACTCTTTCCCCNAAACCAGAGTCGGGTAATGAGAAGTACAAACAGCTCTTAAAACACCACCCCCCGCCCCTCCCTTTTTTTCAGACTTCACTCTATTCAGGATGTTTCTCAACCCAGGATGGCATGGAGGAAAGGGGGGGAAATAAGGAATGGAGGCTTCAGTCTTTGGTCAGTACCTCATGAGTTGTTCTTCTGGGGGTGGGGGTGTATTTCTCATACTCTTTCCCCATGCCAGTGTGGGGTCCCACCCACAGGAGACAGTCCTCCACGACCTCTCCACATGAGTCCTCTCCCACAGGACCTCAGCTCTTTACTAACTGCTTCAGTGTGGGTCACTTCTATAAAATCATAGAATATCTCTCAGTCTCTCAGTCCCAGACTGCTGCCCCAGCCTGGTCCTCCACCGCGTCACAAGCTCTCCCCAGCAAACCTGCTCCAGTGTGGTCCTCTGTCTCTCTCTCTGCCTCTTATCTCTCTCTGCGGGCTGCAGGTGCTGCCAGGGACTTGCTCCAATGTAGGTCACAGATTCTTCCTTATTCCTCCACCTGCTCCATGGTGGCTCCTGGCCTACCCAGATACTTCTCCTTGTGCTACAAGAGGGGTCTCTTTATCCTCCATGGGCTGCAGGGGAACACCCACTTCACTAGGGTATTCTCCACAGGCTACAGAAAATCTTCTCTCAGTGCCTCCTCCTCCCCCCTTCACTGACCTTGGTGTCTGAAAAGTTTCTTAGATCTTCTCACTCCCTTCTCTGATGGCAAAATGTGTCAGTTTGCATTCTTTTGTCTCAAATGTGATTCCCAGAGGTGCTGTGACCGGTGCTGGTTGGCCTGGCCAGCCTTGTCAGTAACAGCGTTTGGGAGTTTGGCCTTGGGAGCCCAGCTGGGATTTGCTTTGTTGTACCCTTAAGAAACTTCTAGCTGCTTCTTAAAGAAGCCAAGTTGCAAACCCACCACAATAGTCTTAGAGTCACATTTTTCTTTAGTGTAACTCCATTACTTTTATTTCCATGAGCAAACTGCAGCTCATAATGTTATATTTACTTTGGTCAACAACCTCAAAAGAGCTTTCTGTGTAGGTTTTTTCTCCTAGAATTTTTTCACACCCTCTCAGGACTCATGCTCTGGTTCAGCATGCTTCTTCCAGTCTCTGAATCAACCCTTTCTTGTATTTTTCAACATGTGAGTCCCAATGCAACCCACACATCAAGAGATTGAATTGTTGACCAGGACTGGTGAAGTGGGTGTGGGCAGATGAAAGAGTCAGGGAAGAAATAAGGGATGTGAATTTGTCTCTGGCAGTTATTTTCAATGAAGACAGGTCTTTGTGACACTAAAATGTCAGACTGGGAGCAGGTCAGTGAAGAGGCCACCAGCTCATTTAGCCCCAGCACTTGACTGCAGTGCTGTGCAAATGCTTCCCTGACTGGCACATAGACATACATCAGTACTCTGCAGCTGTGGAACATACTAGCCATGGATTGTTGAGGCACCTCATCAGCAACTTCAGGTTCCAGGTGAATAAATCTGTGGGTTTGGGAAGGGTGAAGAGAATTTACTTCACTTGCTGGTCATTTGAAAAAAACACTCTGCAGGCCTAAGGAGAATAGGCATTTTGCATTTTAAAAACAGAGAAGAAATCATGAGTTTTAGCATATTTTTGACCATTCTGTTCAAAATGAGTTAATTAAACTCCAGAGATGAGATAGATCTATTGAAACATTGGGAACATTGACCTTTTTCTTTGACTGTCACCTTATTTAAATAATTCCAGGTTTAATTAACTGACTTGGAATGAATTGATAAAGGGTTACTGTCACTTACGATTTCTCCTCTTTGAAATGCACCAGTTCAGAGCAATTTCTGTAGCCTCCTACATTCACTCTAATTATTAAAGTGAATAGTTTTAGAAGTTGGAGTTTTACTTTTGAATTTCTAATAAATGGCTTATAAATACAACTGGAAACATTTAATAGGATAAATCATACATATCATACAGAGAAACACACACATATATGATGGTATATAGCATTTATCTAGATCAGAAATTATAAAAAAGTTAGGGTTTCTGTTGAAGTTGTCCATAAATATACAGAAAAGTTATTTTTATTCATGAATTATAATAACACTTCTTGAGGATTGTAAAGTACCAGCTTCTCAAGCCAGGTAAGAATCCTGGCTTGAGGTGCTTTGAGTTGAAAAGTACCTGTAAAGTACCTGAGACAATAATTGTGTTATGTTGGATAGTCCATAGGCTGAATTTACAACTGTATCAGAAAAAAAAAAAAAAAAGAAAAAAAAAGAGTGTGTTTCTTTTTAACCTTCCTATTCTGATACAGTCATAGTCATCTTTAGCTGGAAAGCTGAGGATTGACTGAGGAATGGGAAATTGATTACTCTTGGAGAGGTGGAGGAATATATTTTCAGAACACATGAATGGTGCAGCCTTGGGATATAGTTCTCTGAGACTGGCACAGCTCTGCTGGCAAAGAAAACCTCTGGGGTAGTAGTAGTAGAATAACTGCACTTCTTCTGGTTCACTTTTTTACTGAGAGACTGTACAGTGCTGTTCAGTTGGTGTCACTGGTATAAATAATATTCACAGGCCAACTGTTCACAGTTAGGGATCCTGGTATTATACACTGCCAGCGTGCTTGTAATGCAGATTTGGCCTGAGGTACCAAGGCAAGTAATACATGATTAAGTCATCTGTTACTGAAATCCACAATAGGGACTCTTTGGAAATTATTTTGATCTGAATCTCTAATGTCAAGCAGTATCTTTGTTTTGTGGGTCATAAATAGGACCATTGCAAAAGATGTATTGAGAGGCAATGCTTGAAAAGGAACGAAAAAATGTAACCACTGTTAAAGCTGGATGGTCCATTTAAAGTAAAATCCTGTGGCCTCTTGTGAAAATGTACAGCCCACACCTCTTCCCACACTTACAGCAGACAAGGTTCTGGGAGTGTCTATCAGCTCAAGGAGGTTGAAGGCTACAAAAGTCATTCCTATGCCTATGCCAGAAATGTAGAGAAAGACAGATCTGAATGTGTCAAATCTATTATGTTTTCAGTAATTATATCACTTGTGTAGTGATGTGAACTGGCCTATTTTGATGCATATCCAATACAAAGTTTTCTATACATCTTTTTGTGCTTTGTCTGCACTGCTAGAAAAAGGATTTCTTCATGGCCCCAGAACCAAGTAGTATGAACTGGACATCACTCATACTGCTGATACCTATTTGTCAGAGCTGGATGTCACTCACACTGCTGAGAGCTAACAGTCTCCAGAGCATATCGGCCATGGCCAGAGCCATGCTAGACATGCTAGAGCTAGTCAGCTAGAGCTGACTGCTATTGTCCCTCTGTCCCTGTCCCCTGTTTTATTTAGCTGCACTGACAAAGCTTAGTCACATGGTAGTCAAGATTTCCAAGATCATCTAAACAATCCTTCCCACTTTCTTTCACTCTCTTATTCCCTTTGAACATATATATACGACAATGTATGTGTCTATAGATATATACATAATATATTAAAAATATGTTGAATACTGTATGCAAGCAATGTCATATATGTGCATAGCGCTATGTATATGTATTGATGTATATGCATGTATACATGTGTAATTTGCTAGATCAGTTTGAACTGTCAAATAAAGGTGCTTGTGTTTATTATTCATGACTTAGAAAGGCAACGAAATAGCCTAAGGAAGAGCAAAGAGAAATGCAGAGCTTACAGAAAACACATCTCAATTTTATAGATGGGCATTTCAAAACATACTACTTGCTTTATAGTATATCTATATCATGAACCATCAATTACAATAGTCAGGAAAGTGATACTGCAGCTCAATGACATAGCACATTATTATCTGACCTAAAGAGCTGTAAAACATAACCTCCATCAAACCTGCTCTTATTATCACTTTGTACTTTCTGATCATGTGGAATGGATTCTCTGTCTCCTTATATAACTTGCAGGGATTGTTTCATAATTTGCTGGTCTCATTTACTGTACCTCATCATTTCCATGATGAAAGAAAACAGAAAAACAACTTAATTAAGCAGCAAATAAAACTCAGGACAAAGACAAAACATCTAGTATGAATGCCTGCAATTAGTTTCTTGTTACAAATAAATGTTTTGAAGAAATACCTTATTGGTTCCAGTTTGGGATGTTGGGTTTTTTTCCCTTTCTCTCTATTATTTTTCTGGCTGTGAATATGGATTGGGTTTGTGATTATAAGAACCACCACTCTGCATCTTTGCTCAGTGTTACAAATAATAATATGCAAATAATAATAATATTCTTTGCTGACATGGTTAGCACCTTCAGTTGCAACAGATTCAGAGAATGGGTTATGTACAGTATACATGAAGTCCTGAACGTGACAGACAACTCTGACTTGGAATGGGATTTAGTTGACTAAGTATAGGTGTTCAGTGACATATTATGTGCACAGGCTATTTTTCTTGACCATCACATACTAGTCTTGTAGGTCCTATGTCAAATTTGATACCCTGGGTGTCTATCTTGACAATTTGAAATAGCAGACTAATCACTTTTATATATCCTTAAAATGAGAAAAGTAAAGATTCATGCCTAATGCAATGCTGTGTACAAAGCTCCAACCAACTTGGGACAAAAGGAGTTATTCAGCATGGTGACATCAGCTCCCTCACAAGTCTGAATTCACAGAGGAGATTCCCTGGCTAAAGCTGTGTTACAAATGCCACCTGACCTGGCCAAAATCACAGGCAAAAAGCTGCAATATTAGTTGATAACCAAACTGCACAGATTAGTGTCGAAATAGGCACCAAGAGAAAGGTAGTACTGGAGTTACTTCACCCATGATGGTATGTTCACAACTAGCCAGCACCTCTTCCGTCTCTGGCAGACCCACTCTGAAGGTTTAGTAAGAGGAGACTTTTCATTCCCATGTCCTTAGCTCCAGAGTCAAATCTTGTCTTCCATCCTTCTGTGTCTCTTCCTTCTGCCCCAAGGCAGGTAAGACGGTTCTGCATTTTCAGCTTTATTTTAGAGATGTCTCCTCCTTGCTACAAAACAAAGTGTTCAAAGGCACAGTGGCAGGCAAAAGGCTGCAGGAAAGCATATCTGGAGCAGTTGCAATGCTGTTAGAGCTGTATGAAACTTTGTTTTGTGGGTTTGGCAGAAAAAACAAGGAATTTAAAATTATATTTGGAGTTTGTATTGTATCACATTTATACATACTCCACTTTTCTTGTCCTGAAGAACCTCTATGCTGCAGTAGATTTCCTCAAACTGAAATAGTCTATGTGTCTCTAAAAAAAGGATTTAGGTAATTTTAAGGAAGACCTTCACTCTCAGCTGCTTCTTGGACAGAAACAGAACTGCCAGCAGGAGATGAGATTCCCAATAGGCTCTCAGTGAACTGGCCTCATTAACCAAGTTGTAAAATCCTGTGAAGGGGGAATCAGAGTCTCTCCTGCAGAGGCAATTCTGTTCTGATGGCCAATTAGTCATACACCAGGGAGGAGCCAAGGCACCCAACATTCTGCACAATCATCCCAAAAATTAGGCTGACAGGTTCATTCTTATTCTTTTGGATCCCTTGGTCAAACTCTTGGAAAACAGGATGAGTACATCCTATCTCTGCAAAACTTTTCTTTATGGGTTTTGAACACCTTAGCTTTTAAATGATGTGAATGATATTTTCATATTCCTCTACCAGAAAACAGGATGAGTACATCCTATCTCTGCAAAACTTTTCTTTATGGGTTTTGAACACCTTAGCTTTTAAATGATGTGAATGATATTTTCATATTCCTCTACCGGTATATAGCTGACAGGTTCTTCAGATGATGAAAATAAAGAATTTTTAAGTTACATTGCACTGCATTGGTGCATTATTATTACTATTACTATTATTTCTATTTACACCAATTAAATTCCATTTCCAGGAGTATTTCCAGGAATAAGCACCTAAGGAGTAGTACAAGGCCAAAAGTTTTCCAGTGAACTTTAATGCTGACTATCTTGTTCCACTTCTTTGCATAAGAACTCTTGCTGCTTGCTGTGCTTCTCTTGGCAGTATGCTTACGTAAATCATAACTTCTATAGAAAGGAGCCCCTAAATAACCTGATACAGTTTTCATATGCCTGATCTTAAACCAAAAGATTGTTAGTTTTTTGTTATTGTTGAGGGGGTGTGATGTTAATTTTTTTTTTTTTTATTGTGAACTCTTTACTCCTGATCAAGTTGAGCAGTGAGGCAAGAAAGTTCCTCCTTTTGCTTCTGGATAACCTGTACTCCACTTCTGCAGGAATGTGAATAATCTTTTTGGATTCTGTCAGGATGAAGTATCCTCCCACAGTTACTTAGGGGTGGTATGCACTGGAGCACTAGGACACACAGCCATGTCTGCTTGCATGCATTAGGCAGTACACAGGACTAGTTAAACTGGATGACTCTGTGGGCTTTAGTAGATCAATTGCCATTTTCATTTGGGACAGCACTTGAGATCCTAATGAGAATAACAACACTTGTAATTACTAAGTCTACAAAATCCTCTAAAATAATCACTTAAATTTAAAATGTAAATGTGTCTGTAATTAATTAGTCTATTTAGACTAAAGCTTTCTAATTAACAAATGTAAATTGGGAATTTTCTGTAGATTTCGTAAGGACAAAAGTGTTTCTCACGGGAGCTGAAAGGAGACGCGTTTCCATGTGAATGCATATTAAACCCTGTGGCTCACACCTCTGCACAAGCCAGTGACAGAAAGAGGGGCTTGCTATGAAAGGGTCATGTTAATACTAGTCATGGATATTTTCTTAACACCTGTAATACAAAATCCTACTTTTAAAAATAAGACTGTTTTAAACTAAGGGTTGTGTTTTTCAAAGCTGAAAAACTGTCAGACCTATAGCTAAGTTCCCCAATAAAGTTATAACAAAGATCCTGAACCAAAGATCCAAAGATCCTCTGTTGAACTCTGATGAAGATGACTGGCCATCACCTCTCTCCTGAAGCCAGTGATTGGTTATGGAAGTAAACAAAAAAATAGAAAAAATACTCAAGAATATTTAAACTCTTGTAATCTGGTTTCATTGCACATCAGGGTCATATGGAGAACAAAACCTAACAAACCCCAAATTATTTTGGTTATTGGTCTATTCCAGAACCCTTAAATTCTATGTGGATTTTTAACATACCTTTTTTTTTCCTTTTTCTATTGAATTGTAATCTAATTATTTCACAACATTTCAGAGATACCAAGTCAGCAGTCACACTGTTTAATTCCAACACAGACAGGAATAATCACATGTGCAGAATTATACATTATATGGCTGAGTAGTAGTGTAACTTTTGTGTAGCTACGTGCTGCCATGGTATTTGGTATTTTCAGCACTAGGTGTCTGCATATGGGCAACGGACTCGTCAATTCATTCAATGTTCATCTTCTACATATGGTCATCTGAATAGATTTCCAGACTCTGACTGTGACTTGGTCCCAACTGACCACAGTAAGAGCTTAGATACTCAACTCTCATTGAACGCATGCCTTGATGATACCTAAATGTCTAAATGTAGATGTCAAGATCTGCAGCTGCGTCCCAACGTCTCTGACTGTCCATGAAATAATGTCAACATGAAAAAGATATAAAGCTGAAAATGTCCAAAGTGAAATACATCTGAGACTTTTTTCTGCTGTAGTTTTCAGCATCAATAAGAGTGCTTCATTCCTGCAGCTGTTTATGATGAAACGAGTTAGGAAGAAAGAGGGAAAGAGAGAGGGAGAAAAAGCGGGAAGAAAGAAGAAAAGAGAGAGAAAAATAATGCCAACAAAATTTTTTCAATTAATTGGATCTTTATACACTATTTATGATGATAATACCATTTTGGTGAAATTGCCATGTGTCCTTTAATAAACAATTTTCAGTGTTCAGTTGAGTTAGGCAGTAAACTGCCTTTCAGAAAGCAATGATTCCCAAGTGTTACTGTCTAGAATCAAACTGTAGAGATAATGGTACATCTCCCATTATTGTTTCCCTCACTTCTGGCAAGCCAGTCCACTAAATAATGCATAACTTTTAAAGTCATATCATCATAGTGATTCAAGTTTGGTAAAATAAACAAATACACATCAGGTAGGAAGATCCAAAAAGGTGAATGAAAGCATCTTTCAGTGAAGAAAATGCACTGAAGTTTTGTTAAGGGCCTAATTTCAGCTCTCTGAAGCATACAGATGTTTTTCCTTTTTCTTGTGCAATGGAAGCATACCCATGGTATTTCTGATATCGTGTTGTCCAACAGTACAGGTTTTGCCTAGTGACTGAGTGCTATTGCAGGGTGTTTAATACTTTAAAAATTAATCACAATATAAAAAATATTGCCTATTTCTGATATTGCTTAATTGGGACTTCAACAGCATAAGAAATGTGGTTGCTTGAACACATTGCAAGCAAGATTGCGGTTTGTCTGCAAGTCTCAAAAATTCCCATGTGAAAAGCAAAGATTAATTTTACAGTATTTACACCTTTTCATTGATAACTAACACCATAAAACTGTACAAATTGCAATTTGTTTCTTTTTTCCCACAATCCCTTTGGCTTTTAAGGGATGTTCCTCAATTAGTTGAACAGTGTTTCCTCTTGCTTGCTAAGCACTTTTGGTCAAACAAGGAATGGCAGAGGTCCACAATTAGATCAAAAGATCAATCCTAATGTACCATTTTCTCCTCACCCTCCTGCTTTAATAAAGTGGCTGCAGTTCTCCAGGGGACAACTCAAAATCCAAGTACTGATATTTCTAAATTAGCTGACTCTGTGACCTTGCTAGTAATTGCGTTAGTTTATCAATGTTCAACACAATTTATTACTCTCCAATATGTACCAAAGCGTTTATCTCTCAACACTAACAATATTAAAAATCTAAACTATCTGTTGAGAAACAAAGGTCTATTCAATAAGAATAATGCATAATAAAGTGGAAAACGCTACACTGATGGGTAAGAGGATTAATCTAATAACTAGTCATAAGTGAAATAAGGAAAGAATATGTATGTTGTATTAAATTCAGGGTTCTTTTTAATTCTCCAAAGAACAGATAATTTAAATAAAACCTTATTCTTTCTTTTGTTCAGTCTTCCCCCCCCCCCTTTTTTTAAAACCAGGAATAAACTGCAGCTTTTATATATCACAGAACATATTACCAGGCTCCAATGAGAAAAATGAAGACTGATAAAACCTTATCTAAGCATTTAAAAGTCATTTGGAGACATTGATCAAAACTCACTCTGAAATTAAACATATTAAATTTAGATGGAGGAAAAAAGGCATTAAGTTGATGGAACCCAATTTTTGTATGAAGCAAACAAATGGCATCATTTCACCAACCTTCTCATCTTGATCACATTGTTATGCATTATTTAAAATATGCACTTGATTTGGGTAGTTAATAAGCTATCTGTAAACTTGGAGTAAATTTGAATGTGGGCAGTGCCTTTCTAGTTTCTACAGAAGGCTTATTGATTTGTTTTAACTTCTGAGAGACGTGAGCTTGTGGCATGGTACCATCACCCATGAATCAATGTAACTATCTCTGCTAACGGTGAGATAAGAACGATAAAGAGCAGAAATGCACAGAGTGTATGTGATCTTTTAAATGGTCCTGTTTACTTAGAGCTGTCAGCACCTCAGCAATTCTGTCTGCCAGCAGCAAGCATTCTGCTGTTGTGAGCATTGAATCACTTCTCCTTTGAGGGTTTCAACTGAATCCCCAAATCAAATGGAAGAAAACAGATAAAATTTGCCCTAATCCACAGCTGAAATAGAGGAAACAGCCAACGTAGTGTTTTAGACATAGAGAAACACTCCTTGATCCTCCTGAAAACTTGCAAACTTCTACATTCCTCTTGAAATCAGTCATCTTCATTTAGTTTGATAAGACCTGTGTTTTCTCTTCTAGTTTTGCTAGAGCTATGCCTGTCTTGGAAGAGGTGTGGAACAATAGAAGCAGACTCATAGGGAAAAATGTTGCAAATGATCATCTGCAATGGCATCCACACTGCCCCATTTTGGGTGGTAGAGTGACTTTGGACTAGCTCCGTTCTCATCCTGAGGGTTGACCACCTCAGCTGTTGAAAGGTGTTAGGCCGATTCTGAGGAAGAGTCTGGGGTTCAGCTGCATCTGAAAAAGAAGCTGTTCCCTGAGGACAAACCATGTTGTGAACCAAGACAGCAAGTAAGGATGACCAGGGACTTCATTTCAACTATACATTCCTGATCTGACCTAAAACAGTAACAGTCAATGAAAACTCATAATCACAGACTCATAGAATGTTAGGGGTTTGAAGGGACCTCAGAAGAACATCTAGTCCAACCTAGCATGTTCACCTAGATTAAATCACACAGGAACATGTCCAGATTGGTCTTGAATGTCTCCAGAGAAGGAGACTCCACAACCTCTTTGGGCAGCCTGTTCCAGTAATCCGTCACCCTCACGGTGAAAAGGTTTTTCTTTACGTTCACATGAAACTTCCTATGCTCCAGCTTGGACCCATTGTCCCTTGTCCTGTCCCTGGCCAACACTGAGAAGAGCCTGAGATCCATCCTCCTGACACTCACTCTTAACATATTTATAAACATTAATGAGGTCACCTCTCAGTCTCCTTTTCACCAAGTTAAAGAGACCCAGCTCCCTCAACCTTTTCTCATAAGGGAGGTGTTCCATTCCCTTCATCATCTTGGTGGCCCTGGACTGGCCTGTTTCAAGGAGTTCTATGTCCTTGCTGAGCTGAGGAGCTCAGAACTGGACACAATATTCCTGGTATGGTCTCATCATGGCAAAGTAGAGGGGGAGAAGCACCTCTCCTGACCTACTAGCCACCCCCCTTCCAATACACTCCAGGATGCAGCTGGCCTTCCTAGCCCTGAGGGCACATTGCAGGCTCATGGTCATCATGCTGTCCACCAGGACCCCCAGGTCCCTCTCATCTACACTGCTCTCCAACAGGCCAGTCCCCAACCTATACTAGTACCTGGGGTGGTTCCATCCCAGATGCAAGACCCTACACTTGCCTTTGTTCAATCTCTGAATACTCTGGCTTTGTGCAATCCCTAAAGAAAACTCCTGAAAAAGTCTTAAGCAAGCTGGCTCCTCTTTTTCTAAGGTGAGTGGCAGAGCTGTCAGCTGAGGTTGTCTTTGAAAATAGATGTTTGACAATTTAAACTCCTTCAGGCCAACTTTCTTGGGCAAGTTGGGGTACTTTGTAGCTTGCACAGTGTTTGTGTCCTGCTGTGTCCTAGATGAGCTTTAAGATTTTGAGATACCATCAAGGTCACATGGTCACTCCAGACACCTAGTTGAAATCGTTGGAAGAGAGGAAATCACTAGAAATTATGGAAGAACCAGAGTAGTTACTGACTTGTATAGACTGTTTTGGGAAGTTGTGAAATCTCCACTCATGAAATTTTTAAGAGGATGTTTTACTGATGGCTGTCAGGGAAGGTTTCGGTACAATTGTGAATCTCTATTACTACACTGACCCACCATGTTGGGATTCATTCTATATAAAGCCTGTCTCTTATTAATAGAAAACAAACTTCAGCCTGAGTAATCTAAAGCTTGACTTGGTGCCATAGCATAACATTTTTTAAAGAGATTGGAAAACCCAGTAAAACGATGTGGATATATGAAAGCAGTTTTGTTATTCTGCTTATGCAGGCAATGAAGTAGGCAGTGTATGTAGATTTATATTGCTGTGCCCTTCCACAAAGGTCAGAGAACACTGACTGACTTGTGTTACACTGCTGAGAGCCAACTGCCTCTGGAGTAAAGTTGAATATCCACACCATGTGGTGTTTTTCCCTGGGTCTTCTTCTGACTTGTGTGATGTCCATGGGATTGTCACTTGTCTCGTCTCTATGGGGCAAGGTTTTTTTTGGAGGGGAAGGAGGTGTTCAGTTAAATGTTTCTCAAAGTGTGGAACTGCATGTCCTGTGAGTGTGGTGGGGTGTGAGACCATTTGGGATATTTAGGATTGAAAAATCTAATGGGATAATGCTGGAGGACTGTGTGGCGAGAAAGAAGCCAAGCTCATGATTGCTTATCTTCCTATTGACAGTTCTTTGATCAGCAAATTAAATTATTTCCACATCCATTACAAATAAAATGTAAAACTCAACCCTACAGTGCTTCTTGAAAAGTTTAACCTGTGTCAATTTGGTAATTATTAATATTAATTCACGTCAAACCTGAAATTCAGGAAGGAAAACCTAAGGTTATTCCTGAAAGCTAACAGTAGCCAATGTTGGAGATCATTCTCTCCTCCACTCTGCAATCCATGCAAAGCAACACATCCATTTGAAGGCCACACATATGTGGAACTCAGACATCTTTGTGTCTCTTTTTCATCTTCTCCCCTCCACTATGCATGACCAGAAAAGATTTGGTTATCTCTAGCAGACATTGGGATTTAGTATGGGAATAATGCTGACAACACAATGATAGTTTCCTTTGTTGCTGAGTAGTTGTAGGGTCTACACAAATTCGAGAACTCTTCAGCTTCTTACACTCTGTCAAATGCACAAAAAGCTGGGAGAGCACAGCCAGGAGAGCTGACCCAGGCTGGCCAAAGGGATATCCCTGACCATACAGCGTCATGCTCCAGATATAACTGGGGAAGCCAGATGGGAGGCAGATTCACTGCTTGGAAACAGACTGGGCATCAGGTTGGTTCTTTTTCCTTCTGCATGTGGTGAGCAATTGCTTTTGTGCATATAGTAGTAATAATAATATATGTTATTGTTATCATTCATAATAATAATAGCAGCAGCAGTAGTAGTAATTATTGTTATTCTCTTACTTTGTTATCCTATTAAATTGTCTTTATCTCAACCCACTTATTTTTTTCCATTCTCCTCCCTACCCCCTTGGAGGAGGGAATGGGGAATGAGTGGCTGCTTGGTGCTTAGTTACCAGCTGGGGTTAAACCATGTCTACAAAATAATGCCACATTAGTGGTATTAGTGGCTAATTTAATTCTGACTGAAAGCAGAGTTACCTTTTGCATTAACTGATAAATAGCTAAACACAGTTCAGGTACATTCACTGCTCTGTTCTTCCATTCCATAGAAAGTGTGATGTCATAGCCATGTCATAGGCTTATGGGTCTCCTCAGAGTCAGTCAGAAGTGCCTGAATACAGATCAAACCAAAAGTCCTGGGAAATCATATAGGTAAGTGCTCTTGGTCTTGCCTGTTGGTCAATTTGTGGAAAGGGATCGAAAGAGCCGAGCTCATTCTTGTGGGAGGTGCTCAAGCTTTTTCTCTTCAACAGTGTGAAGCTGAAACCCCATAGTTAAGCTGTTAAATAAGATAAAGCTTATGATGTGGAGGTTACCTACGTTGCTATTTAACTGAAAAACTATTGGATTAGCTACTTAATATAGTTGATACTTAAATCATTACTTAACATGTTGTCGGTAGCTCACCACAGCTGAACCTGTCTGAAGTCTGAGTGGTGAAACCAAGGCAGGACCAGAAGATCTTTGATGTGTTGGGGGTGCTGTGCTCACATGCAGGCACAGTGTGCCTGCAGGACTCAACCTTCTGTGCTGTGCTAACATCTGGCATCTTGCACCTTAGTGACACAAGACACAAATTTTTCAGTGAATTGGAAGAGATGAGCTGAAAGACCCAAAGTCAAACTTCCATTTTATTCGGCTTAAAGTCACAGTGACAGATGGAAAGGTTCAGCTTGAGCTGAGAGATAGCATTGCCTTGTCCCAGGTGGGAGCAGAGACTCAGATCAAATGGATGGAAATCACAGAGGTTTTTGGACTGGTCCAGACTAAAAAGGAAATGGTATAGGTTATGGCAGAGCTTCTTTTAAATAGAATTAGGCAAAATTACCCATCCTTGAAATGGAGAAGAACTTATTTGAGAGGACTCATGGGCTCTAGGGCATCACTGTGTCCTAAAAGCAAGCTCTGAGCTACATACACATGAAAGTCAGAGGAAGATGTAAAGGCCCAAGGTGTCAAGTACTCTTCCTGAAGATCCTCTTATAGTTGGTTCTGCTTTGTTGTCCAGTTCACCCACTATTTTCCAGATATTGCTTTTTAATCAACCTTCATGCAAGAGATGCAAGTTTTTATTTATGCAAATTTAATTGTTGGTTAAATANGTGTATATACACACACACACACACACACACATATATATATATATACATATATATATATATATAAATGAGATAGGACAATTTGAAGAGGAGAAATTGAAAGAAAATATCTGAAGATATGCCTTACCCAGTGCATTGAGTACTTCCTCAGAGCAGAGGGGAATTTGGATTGAAATTGCTATTTCTGATCAGATGAAAAATATGGACTTTACTATCCCTGAGCTACAGAATAGTATAGAATCATTTTACCTTGGTTTACTTCCAAAAGCGACCAATTTGGTGCCTCAGCCAAATTGGGAACTCAGGATTATAAATAAGGAATAGAAATAGATCTCTCTCTTCAATTTAGAATTAAGCATGAATTTTTCAGGACTGATGCATTCTTCTCTTCAGTATTTCTTCTTGGCTATTTCAGTCCTCTACCTTTTTCCAGCAAGTCTTCTACATATTTCCCCTTAAACTCTTTGTGTTTCAAGCAGTCAAAATCAGTAGAGAAATATGAACCAGAATAAATTATAATAACTTCCTGTATGTCAGAGTTGGCCTGTATGTTGTTATTATTTTTCAGATGGAGAGCATGATTCATGAAAACTTTCAGCAAAATGCCATCTAGGTGAATCTGAGGTATTCAAGTAGGCATCTCCATCCAGAAGAGCAAAACCTTGCCCATCATTGGAGTGAGCAAACCTTTTGTAAGTGGACATGAAACAAGAAATTTCAAACAGAGCTATAACTGGTTTGTTTGGTTTTTTTTCATAGAACTCCTATCTGAGCCACTATGTAACTGATTGCAGAGAAATTCCCAGTTACTTCTATGGCCACAGGAGATTCTGGCCTATCCAACATCAAAATGCCAAAACATCAAAAAAAAAAAAAATCCTCATAATCCAATACTTGTGCATCTCTGACTGACCCTTTGAAATCATGAGAAATTTGGACCTAAAGTTTCTATGTTTCATCAGTTTTTCTTCTCTGAAATGCGAGCATGACTGGGACCTTCTTATGAGGACAATATGAGATGGCATTCGTTAACGTTTGATCACCAGTGATGGAAAAGTTTATGAGAATGACATTCCTGTCTTTAGAAATGTGTTTGGAACAGTAAAAACAAGTTTTTAAACTCAGTTTCATCCTGTTAAGTCTTTTCAGCAGAATTCAATATCCTTAACATGCCTCCGTTTACTGCACCGTGCCATTGTGGGGTGTTACGAGTGGTTGCTGTGCTCCACTCAAGAAGAGGTAGGAATTTGGCCCCACGGAGCTGCCTTGGAGAAGTGCTGTAGATTGTAATTACTTTCTGTTTGCTTTTGTGTTTTGACACCGCCAGGTGAGAGGTGTTGGTGGTAGTTGCTGTGGAATACAACCGGGCTGAGTGTTTGATGAAGTGTGATGAAAAGATAAAGCAAACTAAGCGTGTGGAGCCAGACCTTTAAAAAGGATCTTGATGTAAATGAGGAGAGGCTCTGTTAATAGATCAGCAGGTTGCAGAACCGCTCAATCCCCAAACAGTTTGCAATAAAAGCATTTCATGCTATGCTACGGCAGCGTGATAATTTTTATTCTATGGTTTTATAGCTAAAGATGTGGTATTATGTGTGTGTACACTTACCCATACAGGCAAACCCCGTGTAATGAGATTAATGGAAACAACAATAAATATGTCTTCAACAGCATGCAGCCGACAAAAAATGAGGATTGCATCTGGAAATGCATTGTGTCTACAAAAATAGATTAATTTTTTGTCCATTTATTGTTATTATTATTGTTATTATTTTTATTTCTAAGCCTTACTAGACTTCATTCTTTCAGATAAAAACATGCATATCATCTTTGCAGTTTGATTGCCTTATGGGCATAAAGCTTTGCATATTTACTGCCCATGAATCATACAAGTATGTGAAATCCAGTGAAGATTCAATTTTTCCTGCTAGATGCACCTCTAGCCGTTTAATTAAATTATGTATTATTAATAAAACTAGATTTAAGTCATATTTTTTACAGATATGACTGAAACATTAAGGGCAAATTGTTTCATACTTTAACAGTAATTTGCTTTTAACATTTTGTGCCTTAATCAAGGTAATCCTAGGATCAGGTTTGTAGTGCTTGTTACTTCATGATGTTTAAGTTACTGAAAACAGATTTAAGAGTATTTCAAGACAAAGTCACATATACTTATGAAATTAGCTCAGTTTTTGCTGCAGATGGAACCCTACATAACAGCAAAACGCAATAAAACATACCTATTTAGAAAACCGCACTTGGTGCACAGATTACAGTCTGTTAATCCATCTTTACTAAATATGTGTCAGGTTATTATTTTATTCCAACCACTGTGAAGCCTTTAGATGTCATAGTGAAGCCTTTAGATGTCACAGTTGCTCTGTTCACCCAACTCATCTCCCATTTCGCGGTAAATTTGCCTTGCTCTATTGTAATGTTCTCTGTGTAGCAATGCTGAGAGCTGCAGTGTAACTAATTTACACATACCTGTTGGTGAGGGATCAATAATACTCTCTGCTTTATCTTATCCTGCCCACCATTTAATTCTGTGTATGTGTGGCTGTTTGTGTCTAATGGAACTTTTGGCAGCATAAAGCTTATTAATTACTTTTAAGAAATATTTTAATTTTTAATTTTAACTCCTGGGTTCTAATATAAGCATAATGGATGTGTGAACAGTGGGAATTTTAGAGAATATCTTTCCTGAGAGGTGTGTAAAATGTAATTAAAGCATATCACTCAATCGTGATAAAAAATTTTAGGTTTGAAATTCTTAAGTATATTTGCCAGTCAGAGAGGAGCGGTGATTAGGTGAACAGGGGGAAGAATTTCTTTATTTTACATTCAATTAACTCTTTTTTTTTTTCCCTATGCAGTATCACTGTATTTCTATACACAAATCTGTCTGGATCTGTAGTTTATTATTTCATCACATATTAGCACACACAAGGAGGTTTCCTTGAAACTAGAGGTGTATATAACATGTTAATGAACAAGAAAAGCAGAGAAATTGGTGGGAGGTCTCCAGCTCTGTCGTGAGACCAAACTCATCAAAACTACAGGAGACAAGACTCCAGTTTTATCTCAATTTCACAATATTATGGGTAAAGAAAAATAATTTTTTGCAGCATAAATACAGGCAATTTTTAGAAGGCAAATACAAGAAAATAATTTGTATTCTAAAGTATGCCTTTCTTATACAGTTTTATCTCTATATAGAAAGTACATCTTATGCTTTTCATATACCAACTATGGTCTTTACTCTCATAAAGGGCAATTTGATAGCCTGGGATAGACCAAATACAACCCCTATATATCACCATAAAGAATAAAAATAGTCTAAAAGATCTTAAATCATAGCTCTTCGTTAAAAGCAAAATATTTGCTGAATTATCTTAGTACCAATCAGAACAAAATTATGCATATATTTTCTTTTCCTTTTCCTAATTGATTTTTGAACTTTCAAGGGCTTCAAAGGGTTATGAACTCTCAAAGTTTTCTACAAAAATGTATAATTAGAACATTTATGTTAGAAAAGGAAAAATCAAGATTCCCATCTACTGACTTCTGAAACTGGGACTGAAAAAAGAAAAGAAAAGAAAAGAAAAGAAAAGAAAAGAAAAGAAAAGAAAAGAAAAGAAAAGAAAAGAAAAGAAAAGAAAAGAAGAAAAAAGTTATCTATTCCAAAATAAGATTAATTAATCTTAGGTCAGATGACCAGTGCCTTAGAATAATTTATTTAGACACTTTTTTGTAGACACCTACATAGTATATATGTAGAGCCAGATGGAAATTATATCCTCCCTTCTTTTCATACAGGATGGTAACATCTTTATTTCAGTCAATGTTTTTACACATCATGTTTTGCCCTGAAAAGGTATAATTGATCAAGTTTCTCCCACCACAGCCATCCTCCCCTGGAGCAAGAAAGAGCAGCTGTTGAGAAAAATCTTTGCTGTGACTCAGAAAATTCCACTGGTTTATGAAGGAGAAGTTGATATCTCCTGTATTTTGTTTTTGCTGCAATAGCCCCAGTAGTTCATCTCTCTTTAAGCAGTGCACTGTGTAGAAGAGAGGCTCCACCACTACGTTGGCTGCCCAGAGGGATTATACTGCAGGTCACAGGAGTGAAGTGGTATTGGATATTCATGTTCAGTAAGTGGAAGGCATTTGCCTGTTGCTAAAGAGGTGTCCTCTCTTTTTACTGATCACACAACGGTATTGGCAATGCGCGCACGAATCAATACACACACTATTTCTCCTTGTACAGCAAATTTTATTGCACTGCTGGTATTTTTGACCTCTGGGAGTGAACTCGATGCTTTTGGTGGGCTCACAGGGCAAGAATATTTGTAAAGCACTGCATTAATTCAGTGCAGAGACAACTTTCTCCCCTAATAGAACGCACCTCTGGTAAAATCCGAGTCTTTGCTACAAACACCCACAAAAAAAAGAGAACAAGTTGTTCCATCAGTAGTGGAACTAACGAGTCTGTCTTTATTTGGATTGTTCTCTGTATGCCCCATACTTTTCTGCTATGATAATCTTCTGTTCAGGTGACACTCTCACCTTACCTGTCCCTCACACCATGACAGCTCTGGCATACTCTGTTACTCACTGCTCCCTTGCTGAAGTACTCTGAGTTGTCTCATAACCCCTGCTACAGAGAAGATGATTGCAACCCTCAGCTGTTTGTCTGGAGCATATATTCATGCTTGTTCACTGAACAAAAAACAAGGCTCACTTGCCTTTGCCTGTTCGTCTGTTGTGGGAGGATTCCACTTCTCTCCCACTGTATGAAAGCAACATATTCTTTGCATGATTTTATATATATAGACTTTGAGTCATTGGCCAGTTGAAGGAAACATTTTAGATTAATATATGTCAGAGACTCCTCTGGGAGAACGCGCAGGGCAATGGCACAGAACTTTCTGTGATATTTGACTGGTTACCATCTTTTTGTCTTTTCCTGCCATTCTTTTCTGCAGAGCTTAGTTTGCACCTATTTAATCCCAGTTGCTGACTGAAGAGGAACAACTTTCCACAGGATGAGCAACCATACAAGGTTTTAATTTTAAGACACATAGTACAGAAACTTCAAGAGCTAGTCACAATGGCTACACTTGTCTTTATTTTGGCAGTAGCATCATGGAAGCAGTATGAGGCCAAACATTCTCATTAATGGGATTCATCTGACCAGAGGTAGGTATCTACTGCAGAGATACATACATGTGAGATTGTGACTATAAGCTTCCCATATGTAGAAAACAGTGTAAATAATATTATTTGAATGTGAGCATCAAAACATATCTTATTGATAAAGACCTGAAAGAACCTTTTTCATACTACTAACTAAGGAGATACTAAGGTCACCTACAAATTTAGGTGGTATTAGTTCAATCCTGAATGCCTCCAGTTCTTAGTTAAGTGGCCTAAACTAAGCCTGAGCTCTGGCCACATGTGAGCCTTTTTTCTTTGTATGAAGTGACACTGGGGGATTCTTAGGAAGAAACCCCATCCAACTTTCCTGACTTGGGTTGGCCAGGGGCCATCTCTGACCTTGAAATTCCTCATGAGAAGCAGAAACACAGAATCACACATTAATTTAGGTAGGAAGGGAGCTCAGGATAACACCTAGTCCAAACACCCTGATCAAGCAGGATTGCCTAGACTAGATTGCCTAGAACTGTGTCCAGTCAGATTGTGCATATCTCCACAGATGGAGACTCTATAACATCTTGCCCATGCAAGTGGGCAGGTAAGGTTGCTTCATGCAACAGGAATGGTCCTGGCTAGGAGGCATTGCCAGCAGAGCTTTTGCTCTCTAACAGGGTTATAGGATGCCCAACAAATAGGTCAGGAGCTTATGCTACTGCTGGTTTCCAGATTAAGCCTATGCAGATGCTGTTGACAGTGGTACCCCAGCAGCTCCCTTACCCTTCACAAGACTAATGATTTATGACCACAAATTCAGCTGTAAATTTTACAAGCTATTCCCAAACAACTTTACTATAAGAAGCCTCCAGCCAGCTAAGAAAGACTGTATAAAGCAGTGGAGAATGCAGAAATAAGTGTAGTAGAGAGACATAAGTATTTAATTATGTATCTGTATCAACTAAAGACCACTAAACCCAACTACCAAAAGAAGCCCACACAGGTGAGCAAACATATTTCCAATGGCCTGGACTGTTTCTAGATAAAACCCTCCTTGGTCATTTGGGAAAACTAAAATGTACTGATCTGAAGTTTCTATCCAGTGACAATTCTTTAAAATCAAGAAAGAAAAAACTCCTAAAGGCAGGAAGACAACCAAAGCATTTGAACTGGAGACTGTGCTAGCTAACCTGATAGAAGATTGTAGGACTGTTCAGTAATGTCTTACTAGTTTTACAAGAGAACTTATCTGGTCAAAATGATCAGGGAGAAATAGGTGCTATCTATGTCCTTGTGTCTCTGCTCTTTATGCAACATGCAGCATAGATCCTATCAGCTGTAGACCACGTGCTAACATAATACCTGGAGACAAACTTTAGATTTTTTGAAGGCTAGGAAGAAAGAAATCAATTGTAATCTCAGAAAATTTGGAATTTTTGGAAGGGAAAATGCAAACATGCATCAGATATCTGTTTATTGTTGGTTTGATGGTTCAGGGTTTGCTGCTGAAAAGAATGAGAAAGCATTACTAGAATTCCCTGCAGTAAAGAAACTTACACTGTCATTGAATCCATGTGGTGGTGAGTAAAACAAGATGTGTCACCATCTAAGTGTGAGTGTAATAGTTCTGTAACTCCAAAAATATAGAATAGTAGTAGTAGTAGTTCCAAGACTAGCTTTCCATTCAGACTGGTGATGTGTGGTTCATTAGCTTGTGACTTTAGCAGTTAGCTTCAATGGTGCACAGAGCCAGGTGTGCCTCCTTCCTAAATGTTTTTCTTTGTCTGCTGGGTCCTGAACATCCTTCTGCTGCAGTTCTAGACTGTCTGTTCTTCCTGTGGCCACAATTTAGAGTTTCCAGGAGTAAATTCTTCCAAAGACACATGACCAGCCCACTTCTACACTCCAGTCATCTGCCAACAGATGCAGGTATGTATCTATTACTCACTGCAAAATGTGCATCAGCCATGTGTTAATGTTACTGTATTCACCTCTGGACCAGACAGCTGCATCCATAAAAGCCTTTACTTTTCATTGTATTTGGTCATGTCTGACAATTATAGGGTTTTGCTTTCCACATTGTAGCTAAGTATTAACCGAAATTTAATTTACTTTGTGTTTTAGTTTGGTTTGGTTTTGTTTTAGAACAACAGTAGAAAGTCCTGTTGATATGCAGAATTGGTGACCATAATGGTCACCTGCTCTTTTGAGGTCACTGGAGCATCCGAACCAAGAAAGTAGGGGTTCAGTTCTGCAAAACCTTGGAAATGGCTCATTCCTAGAGCATTTTATATTCATCACATGAGTGTTTAAAGCCTTCCCTGCTGATTAAGCCTTTATAGCTAGTTTTGCCCCTGAATATATCACTGCTCTGCAATCTAGAGCAGGATTTGGACTTTCAAGGTTATTAAATTAAATTTCCTCACGTAAGACTTCAGGGACAATAGAACATTGAACATATGGACATTCCAAAACTTTGGATTTCTTTTGCTTTTCAAAGAATTGTTGGGGTTGGAAGGGACCTCCAGAGTTCCCCCAGTCCAAGCACCTGCTAAAGTAGGATCACCTAGACCATGTTGCACAGGATTGCATCTAGGCACAAGGTTTTTTCCCCATTGGAAGGTGTGAACACAAATAAGCATAGAAAAATTACATAACTTTTCAAAGACTATTGCTGAAAACTGAAAGTATACAGTGCTGCAATGGAAATATATCAGGTGAATGCCATCTTTAGATTCCTTACAGCAACAGCTTGTCAGCTTTATACTAAATAAATAGAAAGTTGTTTTAAAAAGAGGATCTTAACTATAAAAATCATCACTTTGTTTTCAGAGAATGGCAAATCCCACTAGCAAATGCCATTTCTTTAATAGTCAGAAGAAGTGCAAAGCATGAATTGGGTCAAACTGCTTCTGACCTGGCTGAAAAAATGTGAGGATGGGATTGTTCAATTCTATCAATTCTTCATTTCCTATTACCAGAAATCCTGTTTGGGGGTTTCAATATATGAAAGGTAAAAAGATCACAGAAAGGTAAAAAGATCACAAGGCAAGAGAGAAGCAGGTAAATATTGACAGATCCAAAGCACATACCAGTGTCCTACTGAGAGTTAAAACAACTGCCTGTGCTGCTCAGGGACCGAGTCAATTCTATGGATGGGAGCTGTCAGGGTAAAACTTTTGCCGTTTTCTCATTTTTGCTGTATAAATGTGTTCCTTCTATTAGATTTCTTTATCCCTTTTAGCCTTTCTAAATGACAATTAAGTCTGCCTACCCTATCAATAGCAGGTAATTTATTTGTTTCTACAGCTGAGCCTGACCTTCATTGATTTTATTGGAGTAATTTGCTGGAAATGATTTTTTAATGTTAGATTTATTACAGAGGCACTTCATTGTCCAATAAATGAAGTAAATTGTATTTTAAAAGTAGCAAAATGAAAGAACCACTGAAATTTGAATTAGTTTTTTACAAGCGTATTAGCTCAAAGAGTCCCTTATGCATCTCTTCTCCGCACCCCATTCTGCAAACAAAACATTTCATTCTGGGCTTGTGTGTGCTGACTTCCCAAAACCATAAGCCTGCACCACACAGATGCAGACCTGGGATCGCAGGCCACCCGCTCTCATCCTGACTCGTGCTCTGTGCGCTCTCATCCAGTTCAGTGGGGCTGATACTCTGCATGAGGAAAGATGTGGAAAACAAGCCTTTTAATTTGTTGACGTATTTCTCCTCTTATTGCCTGTCTTCCTCACTTTTCAAACATCTCACTCTGCTTTAACTGGCTGCAGCTGGGAGTAGGATTTGTGACTTGCTCCCCTTTTAGATCTGCATTCTGTTCTTGTTCCATTGCTCAGTGTAAAGATGCTGCAAACTGTCCTGGGGAACAGTAAATTACAAATTACCACCTCTTCCTTTCAGTGTAGTTATAAGTCAGATTCTTAGTCAGGTATGACGCTCCCACTGTACTTAGATTAGAACAAAAGGATTTGCTATGTTGTGTGCACTTTACCATTTAGGGGTTTTTGTGCACACAAAATGTTCCCCCAGTATGCTACACCAAGCAAAGTTAATTTTCAGGAGCTCTGAGGAACTGCATCTCCATGCTGTCTCAATGAAAGGGTCTGCCTTCAAGATGTGATTGCAGCCCAGCAGGACAGACCGTGATGCTGAGCAGTGTTGGCATATCCTGCACTCCTGTGCATCACCCTCCTCCAGCTGCCATCATTGCACCATGGAACTAACACATGACGTTTGCTGCCATCGTGGTGGTCATGCCACTTGAGTAAAAGGGGTGTACGTGTTACCTGCCTTGTCCGTTTCAGTTGCAAGCTCATCAGCTCATGTATTTATCTGCTACTCCATACCTGTGCAGTGTTGAGAACACTGGACACACTTGCTGAAGGATCACCCTGCTTTTTTGTGTGGGCATTACCAGCATACATATGATTAAGAATAACAATAATAAAAATAGCAACAACAACAAAAACAATAGTAACAATAGCAACAATAACAACTACTGCAATTATATTGGCTTTCATGAATAAGAAAGACACCTTGTCATTAAATTTACCAATTTTTGTTTGTAAGTTAAGTTTACATTCTTTAGGGCAGACAGCAGAAGTTATACTAATAAAAGCTTTATTTAGACATCTAAATAAAAATATCACGACTGTCAAAGTCACCATTCATGTTAAGAAAACCCACTGTTCAGATTCCATTTAGTCAGATGGGGTTCTAAGTGCTCTAGCCACTAATTTTCTGCAATAGTCAAGGACACGATTAAACATGCTAGTACTTTTATGGGCAGGTGTCTCTGAGACCCTTACATAGCACTTCAAGAGAGATTACTCTGCATACCCTGCTCCACTTCCTTCATTCACCCATCTCCCCAACCCGTATAAATCCCCTCAAAGAGGAAATTGATGCCCAAGTTCTTTAAGGAAAGAAATTGAATCTGAGGGGGTTGCACCTGAGGGAATGTCAGCACTAGTGAGAGCTGATGTTCCTCTGTCCTCCTACAAAGGACTATGAAAAATTAAATCTCGGTTTTCATTTGAGAATCAGGGATTCAAATCTCTTCTGTTCTCTATCTGAACAAAGGCTGTGCAGCAGCATCCCAGCTGAATGTATTGGAGTCACAGACCTGTTCCTAATCTAGGACAGAAAAAAATGCTTGTGTTTTTGAGGGTCTTGGTGGTCTGGACACACGTATGTCTAACCCGTTGGTTTAAGTAACTGATCTTAACATGCTGATCATCACATGCTCTTTTTAAGTTACTTTTTAAGTAACTGGTCGTTACATGCTCTTTTGCACTTCTCCCCAGGTTAGATCTTCCTACATATGTTGCTTCGGAGGATCCTTGCTGTGAGGACCCAACTGGTCACATGTTTCCAACCTGGCTGCCTGATCCATAAAACTCAACTGCTTTCTAACAGCCTCATCCTGCCGGTCTGTTGCTGTACCTGGAAGTACTGTGTGCTCAGTACTTCTGAAAGTAACGTGACTACAATCTTGACTCTGACTTTATTTTAACCTTTGGCATCTCTATTAATATATTTAGGTTTTCTGTGTATTCATATTCAATTAATGCAAAAAAAAAAAAAAAAGACCATATGAGGAGTGACTGTGCAGTGGGGAGTCTCTTTTGCTATTTAAACAGTATTTTAAGCAACTTCCACAGAATGTACGTCAGTGTCTCACTCTATTTGATATTGTGAATTTTCTGAAGATCAAACTGAGTGAAGCAAAACTTAAAAACATAAAACTGGGAAAAGATTCAAATACAAAACTCAGTCTGCTTTCCTTTTAAATTTCCTCGCTTGTTTCCTGCCTCTATTTCTGCCACCATTATTGATATAAGGAATCCATCAACATATTTTTATGGATGATTAAGAAAGGCTGACCTTTCCTTCGCAGGTACAAATAGGTAGTTCTTCAGAGACTGTAAATGAATGACAAGATAATTCTATCCATTTAATATTGAAGTGATGTTGATGGTATCATTCTTCTCATGTTTGAAACGGGAAAGTATAGAGACCTTTCTCCCTCACTCTGTTCTGCTTTATGTGATGGATTTTCTCTCTGACTAATCGCTGTCACATTAACCTGCACTATTTCATCCTTCAGAGCTGTCAAGATAATGACGATAATCGAAGTGGCTCATTGTAGGTAAAGGAAATTATATGAGCAAAGTAATATCATAAAACAGTGTTTAAATATTTTAATTTCATTTGTCAGGGCTGCCCCAACACTTCATTACACATATAACCATCTCTCATCAGTAGAATTAGTGCATTATTCATTACTGTTAATTATTTTCACATAATGGCTGCCCTGATATATTTAACCTCCACATTATATCTCAGATAATGGGCCTGTAAAATTGAATTGTGTGAAGAGCGGAGTTCTAAAGCTCATTTGCAGAACATCAAAGAACAAAGAAGAGGAAAAGAATTCTAAATGGGACATTTCACCCAGCTGGGGCCAAACATTTGTTTCTGTCTGATTTGCATACAGAAAATAGGTGGTTCAGAAGTGGTTTAACATTGTACATGCTGTCTGCTCCTATTACGCAGCCAATTAGGATTTGCTAATGTCCCGAGTGTTTGAGACAACTTACCAGCAAATCTGTTGTCTGGATGGCAGTGAGCTGGAAAGTTATCAAGGGGAAAACATAGACCTTTCTGAAGGACAGACCACAAAATCATATTGCATATTAGGATGTCACCTACAGTTAATATTTCTTTTGATGAACGTCTGTATTGTAGGAATAAATTAGCAAAAACTGATGCTCCGAACTGAGGAGATTTGAGACTGTGAAATTCCAATAGTACTCTATCAATTCCTCAGTTTTCCCTGGGTCAAAATTTTCTGATGCTGTCTGTCATATACGATGTGCAAATAGGTGAAGAGGAGATCAGAGCATCCTGGGAAAGTCAGGTGTATCTGCACTAAGTGCTGCAAGCTGCTTTGGCAGACCAGGGTCTTGGTCTCACGCAGCGTGTAAGCAATACGTGTTACTGCCTGCCTGCCTCCGGTGTAGCTTGGCTGTGCTGGGGTTGATGTGTCTGCACAGCGGAAAATGCGAGACGCCTTTTCTCTGCTTTGCCAGGTGTTTTCAGTATGTGCCCCAGTGAAACAAAGTACAGGGCTGGGACTTTGGCATAACTGAGCTTTTGAGGAACCAGCTGAAGTGCTAGAAATAATTTCAGCTCTAAGTAGCAGTTTAAAGTCCGCTGTATGTCCACTCTGACAGCATGGATTTAACTGAATAGCCATGTTTTTTCCCTTTTAGAGGCTTATCCATTATTCACAAATTTCAATGGGCCTGAAAAGGCATTGAAATCAAACACTTTATGGAAAGAACATTTATCAACAGTTCAGCATGTTATAAGGAGTAAGGTCAGTTCAGCAACAGCCAAGCTTTTCAAACAGACTCTGGGAATTCCCTTCAAACTTGTCTCAAAGTGTTTCTTAAGTTCTCTGTAAGTTCTCAGCCAGCTATATGAAACAATTTTGTTTGCTTTGATCAAACATTTCAAGAGAACGGCTCTTCTGAAGTTCACATACAAGATATACCTCTTCTCATTTCATGCCTATTGCAAACGTTCTAGATGTTAAAAAAAAAAAATAAAAAAAAAAGCTTCAGACCTATTTTTTGCCTCTTACAAAACAACTTACGGATGCTGGTGGGACTCTGTGAGTTCAGAGGTGACTCATCCAATCAGAAGTCAGAAAATGTTTAATAACTAACAATACAATTCATTCGAGGTCATTAACATACTTTTGTCTTATTGGCTAAAAAGTCATATATCCCAGGAATGATAAATGTCTTTTTGCTAAGTGGCAGTAGGTTTTTGGCCATATCATTAAATATTTATGCAACATATACATAAATCCTCCTCCACTTGGCATCATCTGGGATTCATTTGGAAGAGACCCATTTATTTCACTTTTGTAATATCTTAAGTTTGTTGTGGACTTCGGCCTCAGTCCCCAAACTCAAGATATAGAGTATTTAGAAAAGAAGTGAAAGCCACATCTGCATTGGGCCTGGTTTAGAAAGAAAAGTAATCTTAATCTCTCCATTCTCTGAGAATATTTTTTACAGATTCACATACAATCATTTTGCCCTCTAAATAATCACTTACATGTCACAGAAGCTATGTGAATAATGCCTGCTGATGGATTCTGCTTTCTAAACTGCTTTTTTATTTAACTGGATAGTTTCAGGAATCCATGAAATATGGATAAAAAGAGAGTCTGGAGAGACCACTAAACACGCGCAGTAGTTTCTCTGTACCTGAACACATTGTATGGACTTTGCTGAAAAGTATTAGAGATACTTGATCTTCTTACAGACATTCCTTCAGTAATCCCGAATAGGAATAGGCTGATAGGAGTGGTCTGTCTTTCAAGTTCTACCCTATCAGAATTTTTTTCTCTCCTGAAGCAGATACTACTAAGGGGTTAAATTTCTACTGTATCTGAATTTCATTCCAAGAAAAATGTCAAAGTCCCCTACTCAGGTGAACTTTTCTGCATGTCCAGTGTATGGTGCTCTGATGAGACAAATATATCTTTCCACAGAAATGCAAATTTGTGGCAGCAGAACTCTGTCATACTCTGCTATTTATCTTTGACTGACAAAAAACCCCTGAGGGCTGGATGAGGGAATCTGAGGAATTCCTGGAAAATGGGAAAATTCATCCAGAATCACAGGCCAGCAGAAGTAAAATAGCTCGCGGTTTTGCACACAAAGCCTTTGCATCCCGGATACCCATCATGGACCATCTATGCTTCTGCTCGGTGCTGTTGCGAGTCACAGACTGCATTTCTCTTCTGTAGTAAAATGAATGTAAAGGGATGAATGAAAAATGATGGCATTGAGAAATCTCCTTAAGGCTTGCTGATGTGTTGTGAAAGACCAGCACAAAAAAGACCAGATCCGCTGATTGTTGGTGTGTTGCATAAAGCTCAGTGGTCTCAACATTGTAGAAACAAGATATTTTTCTTTGGAGGCTGAGGTACTAGGAGACATAGAATCATAGAATGATTACAGTTGGAAGGGACTCCCAGAGGTCATCCAGTCCAACCCCCCTGCAAGAAGCAGGGACACCCCCAACTAGATCACGTTGCTCAGGGCCTCATCCAACCTGACCTTGAATGTCTCCAGGGATGGGGCATCCACCACCTCCCTGGGCAACCTGTTCCAGTGCTCCACCACTCTTACAGTAAAGAACTTTTCCCTAATATCCAATCTAAATCTCCCTCCCTCTATTTTGAAACCACTACCCCTTGTCCTGTCACAACAGGCCCTACTGAACAGTCTCTCTCCATCTTTCTTGTAGGCCCCCTTGAGGTACTGGAAGACTGCTATAAGGTCTCCCCGGAGCCTCTTCTTCTCCAGGATGAACAGCCCCAACTCTCTCAGCCTGTCCTTGTAGCAAAGGTGCTCCAGCCCCTTTATCATCTTTGTGGCCCTCCTCTGGACTCTCTCCAACTGGTCCATGTCCTTCTTATGTTGGGGGTTCCAGAACTGGACACAGTACTCCAGGTGAGTTCTCCCGAGGGCAGAGTAGAGGGGGAGAATCACCTCCCTCGACCTGCTGGCCACGCTTGTGGCCAGTTAGAAGCAGTGGCATGGTTAGAAGCAGTACACACTGGGAAACACCACAATTGCTGACAAAAGTAAATCTTATAATAATAGTATTTTTTCCTGTAATACATATTACTGTATATGAACACATGCATACACACACAAGTATGAGGGTTGTTTTTGTTAAATGAGTTGAAATTTAAGAGGATACAGATTTTCCATTGTTGCCTAGGGAATATTTTCTTCCAGTTAGAGCTGCTGAAGGATGACTATCTGGTTTGAAATCTGTGTATTTGGAGTCAAGGATTACAAGGTCACATTAGGTACTTAGGAAGGACTCTCTCTTCTGAGTCTCAATTCTGTAACTATCGGAGTATTTTCCTGTTGGCAGTTTCGGGTATGATCCTCGTTACAGTGTGAGCTGTACATTACTTCAGAACTCTACCTCACCTAAGATGCTGTTTGCAGGAAAGATCAGCAGTTCTCCAATGGATTATCACTTTGAATGTAGCTAAGTGCACTTAACATTTTGAAAGTATAAATCATCTCATAGTTTCAGAATATTAGGGCATATATCTGAATATGTTCTGCCCATAATATAGGAACTATTGCACAGATTTTAATACTATTTCTATAAAGTTGTAGCGGAAATGTTAGGTCCTTTGAAAATTTACAGAATACTGCAAAACTTTTCAAGGTTTATAGGAAGCAGATGCCAATGTAAGTTTAAAAGCAAAGACTAGAACAACATCTAAGTGGTGATGAGGCATGTCACTTCGTGTAGAGGAGATTTTTTTAATTAGTTTTGAGTAGAATGCAATTTTTCTGAGATGGAGAATGCTTGAAATTTTTGCATAATACACTAGATCCTCTTTCCAGTCTCTCTCTATAAATAAGTCTGTCCCATCTTTTTGTCATACATTACAAGATATTTTTGCCAATCCCTCGTATTCTGTGATGGATTAGTAGGTTATGAAAATACATGTGTGGAATGATTGCATACATAGATTTTATAATTGGCTTCCCATTTGTCAAATCATATAGACAATGTTTTAAAAGCATGTATGTCAGAGCTCTCTGATGTATCAGCCACAGAAAATCAGAAACACAGCTTCCTTGGAAGACAAATTCATTCCCTATTGGACAATTCAGGAACAGGAAAAGATGGGAGTTTACAAAGAGCATAAACAGAGATACTCTTGTGATACAAAACTGCATGAAGAATGAGGATGACAGTCAAAAGTAGGAAATGGTAAGACTATAAATGAAATATTAATTTGACTCTTGTAATCTACGTAAGAGATGCTGATTTAGAACAGCTTGGAGTAGCAATGAACATGAAACTGAGCTTCTGTACAAGGGGAAAAGAAGTTTCCACTTTAACAGACTACCCCTGTCTTTTTATATACATAGATCAGAAAATTGTTATGACAAGAAAGAAATCCACTCAGTGTAAAAAAAAAAAACCTCCCACCACATTCCAGTTTCACCCCAAAAGTGCCACTTTTATGGAAATTTTACCAAGTTTTCACACTTGGTTACCAAAATAAGTACTTAGATGTTGAATTTTGTGAATTAAACTCCTTGATAGTCTCCTGATGATTCAATATGCTGAATACATTATTTCTCTCTGTGGTCTAAATTTCAATATGTGTGCTTGTGTGTGTGATCATATAGGGTTTATGAAATGCCTGTCAGAAGGGTCTGAACAGAGGAAATAGTTGTGGACATCTCAAAGCTCAGTGGTCCAGTGGCAACAGAACACCAGTGCTAGAGGCTGAATCCTCTTTTTTGTATTTCCGAGTCAGCAGGTAAAATGCATAAACATCACTGAGAGAAGGTAAAGATCATCTTCCAGTCCACCCATGGAAACAGATGGCAGTCAGAGTCCCTCCAGTAATTTGTCTCCTCTGTACCCCTATTTGCACAGGACCTCAGCTTCCATGGGAAGAGTTCACAGCAGGTCCCCCAAGTGGCCAACCCTGTCCTTGAGCTGTTCATCTCACCCAGGCACCATGGACTGCAGCTTCGAACCTTTTCCTGGTGGGTGAGTGCCACCATTACATGCCAGTTGTGCAAAAGAGAGGCAGCACACTCAGTATAGTTCAGTTTAATGAGTATTCTGAGAACATACAGAATTAATTATTTTTCCAGAGGGAGAAAAGGAGTTTGGATGCAATCCAAACTGGATCCAGAGTGAAGAACTGTATACACACACACACACACACATATACATATACATATACACACACCCACAAGGGAGTATGTCTTGGAAAGTTTCCACAAACACCTCCCCTGGTTTGTTCAGTGTAACAGGAACAGAGCTGCCTTGCTTAGGTGCTCTGAATTCCCAGGCTGTGTGCGAACGATGTTACGCACTTCTAGCAGGCGACCTGCATTCTGTCACAAAACCAGGATCTGAGAAATTGTTCCAGACTCATGTCTGTTAATCACAGAATCACAGAATATTAGGAGCTGGAAGAGACCTCGAAAGATCACTCTGTCAAATCCCCCCTGCCCAAGCAGGATCATCTAGAGTAGATCACATAGGAACAAGTCCAGATTGGTCTTGAATGTCTCCAGAGAAGGAGACTCCACAACCTCTTTGGGCAGCCTGTTCCAGTAATCTGTCACCCTCACAGTGAAAGAGTTCCTCCTTATAGAATGATTAGAGCTGGAAGGGACTCCCAGAGGTCATCTAGTCCAACCCACAATATATTATATTCAGATGGAACTTTCTATGTTCCAGCTTGGAACCATTTCCCCTTGTTCTATCACTGGTCATCACTGAAATTGTTAATCACAATTATTGTGACCAGATTCACTCCTTAGAAGAAGGCCTACAAACTTCAAATATGACAGAGAAATGAGATGGTTCTTCAAATAAGTTTCAGCAGAAGACCATTTTTTTTAAAAGATCTTTCAAAATTGAGTTGAAAGAGATCTATCATTCCCATCACATCTAAACAAATATGTAATTTGGACTTCACAAAAGGAAAACCATAGAAAATTTTTATCAGATGCCTTGAAAATCATATGGGAAATAGGAATATTCAGGGCATGACTGCACTTTGCAACCTCTAAAAAACCTTGAGACATTTAGAGCCAGTAGTGATTTTGCCACCTCCAAATGTCATGTGGAACTAAAAAAACCCAAACAAACCCCCCAAAAAATCCCTCACAACTTTTATCTGTAATTTAAAGAGCCTGACAGAAACATTTTAAAATTGATATTTTTTGTTCCTTTTTTTTTTCTCCAAATAAGGCTTTAGCAATTCTATTGTCATTCATATTTCTATTGAAAAATTAGGTGAGGGACATTTTTCCTCATGGAGGGATGTTTATTCAGTTTGCACACAGTTTTTTCAGATCTCCTTAAAGAGCAGAGTTTATATAATCCAAGATAAGGAGTATATGGTGCATGTACTTTCTTTCTGTTACATGCACATCCGACTAACTGCCCAGACAAAAGATGTCCTAAGGCTACCACTTCAGACAGTGAGGCACTTGCTGACAGCTCTGGGCTTTAAGACAAATTAAAATAAGCCAATTTTTCAGTCTGTAGGTCTAATAAAGCTTCCGGCTTTCAGTTCTGTCAATGACTATGAATAAAATTCCCTGACAAGAGAGAAGACAAGATGTTTAGTTTTCTGATGAGGGTGATGTTAAGGTGAAGACCAATTCTGCAGTTCCTATTTTAGTTCTCGTCAGTGAAAATCTCCTGTCATTAAAAAGCAGGAACAAAAAGTTCCCAAGTCCTATTTCTCCATTCAGACTGTTCAAACTCCCTTTTCTCTCTGAGTGCTATTTGAGGGTGTGATGAGCACCTAAATATATACAGGGCAGTGCTTCAGTCTCTTAGAGTTTAATTCTGTGATGTCGGCATGTAATTCTATTGATCACATACAAATTCCATACATATTTTTTTACAAAGAGTAGAAGTGTTCTCCCAGTGATGCACCTCCCTTGTGCCCTCAGCTACTCATTTATTCATTTCTGAATACTTCCTAGTTTTATAAGTCATCAAACCAAAGAATCCTGTAAGCAACAGGGACAAAGATACTCTTAAAGTCTGAAAAACTAATTGAGGAAAAGGTGCCAGAAATGTTTATATTATTATTTTTGTATATTACTGAAAACTTCCATATGATTGCAAAAAACTTTGGATTTTCTCCTTGTTTTTCATGCCTTGAAAAGCACAGAAACTAAATTTAGACTTTGCATAAAAGAAAGAATAGAAAGCATGAAGAATAACATTTCCAATAAGAAAATCATGCAACATTTTAATGAAATACATAGCATGGTAGAGCAAAAATCAAGTATTAGTTTAGAAATCTAAGTTTACAAATGCCTTCTTGTTATGATATTTATAACTATTAATGAAAAAAATAAAAAAAGAGAAAGTGCTCATGAGAGATGAAATATGATCAACTGCAGAAAGTTATTATCTATGAGGAAGAAAAAAGTATCTAAAAACATGCATTTAATTTTCATGTAAGATATATTTTTGTTCACTAATAATTTTATATTGTTACCTGCCAAATTGTAGAGGTAATTTATTTCTTTAGACAGATGTTTAAGATACAGAAAGTGATCAAGTATGTGTGCCATAGCCGGTGTGACCAACTTACTGAAGGAATCAAAAAATACCCTCAGTTATCTTTAAGTTACAATGGAATAACAAGGTTTGCAAGATCTGTTCAGTCTGTTTCCCCAAAGGGTACATTTCCAGAATTTGATTTTTCATTTCATGTATCGGATCATGTATGTGTGAGAAAACATGTGGCTTTGTTTTCGGTTTTGCAAAGGACTTCTGCTTACATACAATGCTGAGGAGGTGGCCACCCATCTGCGAACAGATGAGAGATACATCTAGATTATTATTTTAGGTTGTCTGGTCAGTGTCCTCATGAACCAAATTTTCCAGGCATTCCCATATATTGTGCTTTAGTTTGTTTGCTACTTGGATGAGACAAAACCAGTTTTGAAAGGTGTCTGAGGTAACCCCCGAAAGACACATAGCATGGACATCAAGTTCTCAAGAACATTTCACCCACCAAATGTGTTCCTGCAGTTCTTCCTAACCAGAGGGAGCAGAAGCCAACCTGCACTGCAAATCTGTACAAGGAAGATGAAGGCTTGCATGCAAACCAGTGGGAGGCCTCGTGGAAAATACTGGGATCATTATGGTGGAAATTCGGCAGTTATTTACAATGCATGCAAAGACAAGATGCCTCACCTTTCCTTTGCAACTAAACGAAAAAGGGAATGCTTTTATTGTAACTTTAATCGGTATCTCCCTACCCTCACTACCTATGGCTCTATATTCTGTGCAGCTGTTTCAATTTCTGTAAACTCTTTCCTCACAGCATGTATTCTGACACTCCTCCAGTGCAGCAAAGGTAAAAGTCTGACCATTAAATTTTCCTCATGCTCCAATGACATGCATCCAATAACAAACTGGTGTGTACTTCTAAGTATCCATGAAAAAAAAGTTGCCTATTTCTTTCTTACTACACAGCTATTTCACAGTACTTCAAAATTTTCTTGGTTTTAATATAATGAATCTTCACATTGATTTTACAGACAGCAGATCAGATTGAAAATAATCTCTAAAAACTACTGGAGAAAGCCAAATGAACATGCATTAAAAAAAAAAAAAAAAACAAAACAAAACAACACAAAACCAAACACTTTTTTTACTAGTTACTTTTCTTGTCAGAAAATCTATACATCTTAGTGTTCAGTCCTGGCTCTTGGTATAGATTTTTTTAATGAGTAGAAAAATCTTCCCATCAACTCTAGAAATGAGAGACATCCTAGTTTAAGAAAATACCCATATTCGGAAAAGCATCAAACCACAGTTTTACATTCTGCAAAAACTAAGACCATATTTTTACACTTGGTTTTATCATTAATGATCTCATTTAAGAGCACTGGGTCTTCAAGTCAGACAATCTGTATTACGATATATTCATAAAAATTCCATACATTTATGAAGCTTCATAAATTGTTTTTAAGCAAAGTGGGCCTGAATAATGCAAGCATTGCCACGAACACAATTGTTGGCAAGATTAGTAAAAGCATCTCCCTTTAACAAATGGTCAGTGGTTGCAATTCATGTTGATCTGGGAGTAAAAGAAAAATGTGTTGCAGCTGTGTAGAAGATGTGTCTCTAATATAAATATAGAGTCCAGTGAGAGTAAATTCCTCTTTGGAGTACAGAAGCAGTCCTGCGATACTCCCACGCTTCAGTGTAGAGAGGTTTGAATTCATGTGAAAATTATCGAAGTGAACCTGATAACAGGGTATAATTCATAATTTTAAAATTTATAAATAAAATTAATACTTTAGTTTCAGTTACATCATGTCTTTTGTTTGATTGTCCGACAGGGCTTTAACCGCTATTAAGAGATTTATTTTCACTAGTTTTTTTTTCATATAAGCACAGCCTGTCATAAAACATAGCCTCTATGGGTATATGGAGACCAAGGATGCTGACTTGCCCAAAGTCATACATCTGGTGAGTCACAGGAACAAAGCTCTTGCTTGCCCATCCTATGCTTTAAATAGCATTTGATAATACTTCTTTTAATGTGTTTTAATGTGTGAACCATGGGGTTCAGTGATGTACCCAGATATATTGTCTACAGTCAAATCCAAGTCTGTAAGTAAGCACTTATGGAAGCAAGCATACTGAAATTGATGCTTGAGTTACCTCAAAGTAGAACATGCTTTCGAAGCCCTCAAGAGGGACATCCTATCTGCACAGGATAGCTCTCTGAACTCACCACCAGTACCACAAGCTGATGGGTGCCAAACTTTTTTTATATTTAATGGCCAGATCTTCTTGATAGCTTGAAAACAAATTTATGACTGGTAGCATACAGAGAGCTATAATTTCCTCTCAACTAGACATTATTATTCAAGAGAAGTACTAGGCAAACTGCTTCCCCCTACCTCCCACCCCCCTATAGACCTATAAGGTCTCTGGGGATACCTTATAGCGGTCTTCCAGTACCTCAAGGGGGCCTACAAGAAAGATGGGGAGAGGCTGTTCAGTAGGGCCTGTTGTGACAGGACAAGGGGTAATGGTTTAAAAATAGAGGAAGAGAGATTTAGATTGGATATTAGAAAAAAGTTCTTTACTGTAAGGGTGGTGGAGCACTGGAACAGGTTACCCAGGGAGGTGGTGGATGCCCCATCCTGGAGAAGTTCAAGGCCAGGTTGGATGAGGCCCTGAGCAAGCTGATCTAGTTGGGGGTGTCCCTGCTTCTTGCAGGGGTTTGGACTGGATGACCCCTGGGAGTCCCTTCCAACTCTAATCATTCTATGATTCTATGATTCTATGATTAGATACGCTCTGGGTAGCTATACAGGAGGAACATCAAAGAACATCACATGCAAAACTTTTCATTTCCCTGCTGACAGAGCAGGAGGGATTGCAGCCATGGCCAAGGCCATGCTGGAGGAGATTTACTTCTGAAGGGACTGCAGCTGTGGTTATGTCTGTGCTGCAGCAGAGATACCGCTGGAGAGATTGGTTCATAGACAAGGCTCTACTTGCAGCAGGTACACCCCTAACGGACTGCAGTCTGTGAGTCCAAAGCAGAGCAGAGGAAAGGGTTAAACTCAGTGGTCGGTTCCAAAGATATAAGGGGTGGATATTGTAATGGAAATACCTTTAAACTCTTGTAACATGGAATTTGAGTAGCATGTTATAGGAATTACTATAGCAGGAACCACCTAAAGGAGGACACGACTAACAAGAAGCAGTGCAAAGTGCAACAGTGACCCAATGTGAACTGGTTTTGGTGTCCATTAACTTCAGACAGCACAACATTCTCCTGTCCTGAGTGACCACCACAACAGATGGAGACCAAAGCCACGGAGTAAATTAAACTAATTGACATTTGGGGGCATTTATGGATATTTTAGACACTTCACAGGAGCGGTCCATAGGCTAAGGGAATGATATCTATGTATTTTTTCAAAGGACAGGGAGGGGGGCAGTGGTGCGTAATGAGAGTATATCAGATAGTGTGGGACCTGAGCATGACAGAAGTGCTATGCAATAAGGAATGCAGAATATCCTGGGCTTGGCTGGGATTAAACTGTCTTTATCTCAATTCATGAGCTTTCTCACTTTTTCTCCTCTGATTATGTCACCCATCCTGGACAGGGAGAGTGAGTGAGCAGCTATGTGGTGCTTACTTGACAGCTGAGGCTAAACCACGACAACTAACAGCTGGATGTACCAGAGCCTGACATCATACTGACCAAGCATGCTGTACTTTGATCTCCAGCCCCCATTAATTCATAGGCTGATGTCATTTGTGTCCCTTGACAGTTACCACACACAGCCATAGCTAATGCCTGAGTAGTGTACCCATAATCCCACCTTCCTGCAAAAGCAGACCTACACACTGTGCTGATTTTGAGGAAGCTCTAGCAATATCAAACTGCATGTGTTAAGCCTTGCAGACACATAGGACAAACAAATCTGAACAGACTATTTATTATTTGAATACAGAACTCCCCATAGGAACTTGCTGCCCCATTGTACCTATTGCTGCACATTCACTTCCTCACCCTCTCTGAGTTGCAACAATTAATTAACACAGGTATCTAATCCCTTTAGCATCCTCTGATTATTCTAGTCCAGGAATGTGGAAGAAACACTATACAAAGATTTCTGGATTATTTTAAGATTTCCAGTTACCTTGTGACAACAGGAAGCATGACGCACTCCTAGGTCCTTGTCCCACAAGACAAACATAATTTATTCATCTCCCAACTATGGTAATGATTACTGACATATTTTGGTAGAAAATTGAAGGTTTCTGCAGCTCAGTAGTCTACCTGGGAAGGTCCAGTTCCTGGGCTAGGAGGTGACATTTCTTTGTGTGCAGTGATACATTCTGAGCAAGGGTTTCACTTCTCTCATCTGTTGTATGATTGGATATTAGGAGAAAATTCTTGACCAAAATGGTTGTCAAGAACAGGAACATGCTGCCCAGGGAAGTGGTTGAGTAACCATCCCTGGAGGTATTTAAAAGACATGTAGGTGTGATACTTATGAACATAGTTTAGTGGTGCAGTTGGCAGTCCTGGGTTAACAGTTGGACCTGATTCTCTTAAAGATCTTTTCCAAACACAGTTCTGTAATACTATGAACAGTCAAGGTGATTGCTGATTGCTTCATTTGAAATCAGAGACCTCCAGAAAAAAAAAGAGTTGATTGGGGGCCGTATTTAGCACTTTGGAAATAAAATGTGCAACGCTGATATGTGCCTTGCCTCAAGATGCAGTCCTGGTACTGAGGAGAAGGTATGATTTTTCAAACACAGATCACATACAGGTACCTGCAACCCTCTTTCCCAGAGTGATTTCTCTGGAAGAAAACTTTTATGGTACTGGGACTCAAAAACCAGATTAAGTCTCTCCAGAAAATCAAATCTATGTATTTGGGAAGAAAAAAAAAAACACTTCTCCATCATAACTTTTGCCATTTATATGTTTATGTGGTATACATATGATATATGAATAAATAAAAAGTAAATTTATATTTTTTAATACATGTTTGTGTGAGCATATGGTAAAAGTCATGATGGAGAAGCAGGGCTTACTCACAAATAGACAGAGATATAGATAAATGATAAAATAAAATAATTCTGAAGTGTTTGCTGACTGGAAAGAAGAGGGAGAGGAAGAAATAATATATCTTCTATAAGTGCTTTATAATACTGGGAGGTACTCAGATTGGAGTGATTGGGGCTGTATAAGAAGTGACACTGATAAATAAATTATAGTTTCACATAAAATGATGGGAATTTGGAATACATTGTTAAAGTAGTTTGGGAATCACTGAACAATTTCACTGAGTTGCTTTACATTCAGCCACTGGAGCCATCTGTCAGGTGAATGACAGCTCTTCCGGTAAATATAAACTATATTGCTAGTGCAAATATATGTGTTAACAATGAAAATATCTTCAACAGAAACAGATTGTATTCCCTATCAATACATATCACTCATAGTCCTGTTAACATTGCAGAGTAAGAATACCTATCACATTTTAATACTTACATAGCAGTATTTCTTATTTATGTAATTGCTTAATGTCACTTGGTCTTTCCAAACAAAGTAAATGAAGTCACGATTAAGATGAGGACATCTTCAGATTCACAACCTACTGAAACTCTTACTCTTTGCAGAAAAAAATGAATGCACAAGCTTATCCTGAAAAACAAAGTATGAGGATAATTTGTAATATAAAATATGATACATGATAAAAAATATAACTTATTTTGCAGTCATCTTCTATTCATTAGTTTTTTTTTTAATTTTTCACTTGCCTTTAATAGTATGAATAACAGTTCAATGTACTTAGTCATTCCTTGTGTTCCAGGTTCTTACAGATTACTATAATTATAAATAAATTATTTGTAGTAAAATTAATTTAAGAAATTGTTTGATCATTGTCTTTCTACACAATTGATTTCAAAACAATTTGCAATTTTACAAAAGTGTTTGCCTACAATAATGAATCTTTAAAAGTTTCTTGAAAATAATTATTATTTCATCAGTATTTCACAAACTATATTCAACTATAGTTTTGTAATTATTTATTCATACGGCTGAGAGATCTGTCACTCTGAGAACATACTTGTTTTCTCAGGTAAAAGACTATTACTCTGCTAATAAAGAAGAGCAAAGTGTGTTAATTAGAATTCCTCTAAAGAGAGAGAAGGAGATTGTATCATAGAAGAAGTCAGGTAAGTTAACACATTTTTTTAATATTTAAATCAGTTATATTAATCTGACAGTTTTTTCTTCACTACTGGCAAAATTGTCCACTACAACCTGATATCTGGCTTTTTTTCTTATTACCATTTGTTAGGTTTCCAGGGTTTAATTGCTATTCTTAGAAAGCCTCTATTTGAAACCAGAATATCATTTCGTAACCTTGTTCAAAGCCTGTTTGATGAATTTAATGAAAATGGTAAAACAATCCTAGAGCCAAGTACTGCATGACTGTAACCTGCATGTCAGTGATGGAGCATGAATAATGCTGAGTACCTGTTGAATTCCAAGTATGCAACGTCACACCATGGCCTAGTACTTTTTGCCTACATGGCGTCAATCCCAAAGCTGTATTAGAGTTTAATACGCTGTGCAGTAAAGTTCAGATTCTCAAGGGAAAATGAGGTACTCCCATGACTTTTCAAGAGTCTACATCAGATATGGGGGAAAAACCTGGCAATGGTGACACTTGGGCTTGATGTTTCTAAGTGCACATGAAAGTGAAATTTCTGTCCCTGCATGTGTCCATCTAGCTACACCTTGGCACTGTTACACTGCATTGGCTCCCTTCTTTCAGCCTCTTATTTAGCCCTTCTAGGAGACTTCAAACAAGAGCTTGCTTGCATGAAGTGCAGGAATAACCAGCTAAGCCTCTGTCTCCTGCACACACATGCACAAGAGGAGGGTTTTTTTCTACCTTTTCCCCTCATAGTTTCATCCAGCTGGATGCAGGCTGACCTGTGGCAGAGGATGCTGTTGTGTAGATTAAGTAGATTAAGATGGATGTATATACAAGTGGTTAGCAAACTCGGGTAGAAGGCAGCACTGGTTCCCTCTCTGTGTGAAGGAGTGTTTGTTTTACACAAAGTGAAATGGCTTAACAAGAAGACTGAGAGCTTCCAGCCTTAGAATAAGTGTTGTTAGCTGATGAAGGCATTCTTCATGCAGGTAGGAGTCATGGATTACTGTCCCTCAGGCAGAGACAAGAGGGAACTTAATGCAATGCTATTTATGCTCTGATCACTCAGGAGCAGGTCCCAAAGGATATCAAGGCATCCAAGTATCTGAGCCAAAGAAAATACCTACAAGAGGAGGAGAGACACCACCAAGGACTAAGACTTCCTGGTTTTCTGACAAATGAGGTTGCAATCGGGTAATGGTTTAAAAATAGAGGGAGGGAGATTTAGATTGGATATTAGAAAAAAGTTCTTTACTGTAAGAGTGGTGGAGCACTGGAACAGGTTGCCCAGGGAGGTGGTGAATGCCCCATCCCTGGAGACGTTCAAGGTCAGGTTGGATGAGGCCCTGAGCAACGTGATCTAGTTGGGGGTGTCCCTGCTTCTTGCAGGGGGGTTGGACTGGATGACCTCTGGGAGTCCCTTCCAACTCTAATCATTCTATGATTCTATGAGTCTATGATTATCTACAGAAGAAGCTTTTGGATTAGAGCTTGTGGGTGGTGGGAAATGCCAGTCTTCCTAAATTCACAATAATTCTATAATTTGTTGCTAACTGCCTTTCAAAATTGTTGTTCTTTGAAGAGACATATTGGATTTGAGGATGTGATTTGGACCCATCTTCATCTCTACCTGGAACTCATTGACATTTTTAAAGGCCTTAAATGTTCACTCTGAAGGAGAAGTCCTGCTCATGAGAATATACTCCAGTTATCTGCTCTAGTTCACCTCCCCTTGCTTTATTTTCCATAAAGAGCTATAAACTTGGTTAGCCTTACACCTTGTTTTCTCCAGGATGATGTTGGTTTACAGCAGGTATACTGAAACTGAAGAAGAGAACCATGGAAAACTCCAATTTGTTATTTATTTATAAACTTGACATTGCATATCATGCAAAATTAAAATCTTCAGCTTGTTCTTGCCCCAGTTATTTTAAGAACAGGCTCTTCAGAGCTTTAACAGCCCTTTTCCATAGATGGCACAAATGTGTGCACTTTCCAGCTGCTGAAATATGTTCACTCCTGGTTGTGGCCTTCATTATATTTATCAGCTTATGGTAACAGAGAGGAATTCACCACCTCTAACTGGTGTTGTAGGGGAGGTACTGTGTGCAATACTGTTTCACATCTGAAGTATGTCTGTAGCAGACATGAGAAGTCCAGGATAGGGAAAGAACTGAAGCACCCTAAGGCACAGTCATGTGTTCAATTGACCAGATATCCTCTTATTTTACATGTACCATGGTTAAGTTTAGGGCAGCCCTTGTTCAGGCAGTGGGATGTGTCATCTCCAAAGGAAGCAACAAGTAAAATAAAGATGGCACTAATGGAAGAATATCTCACTCTGTTAGGAGGGTGACCTCCTACTTTATAATTACAGATATAAAAAGTGCTAACTTAGCAAACTACCATAATTTACTTTCTACTGAATTGACCTTCCTTTTGGACTTTGCCAGAAGGCTGTATTCATTAAAGCCCATTGAGTTATTAGAGATATTTTGTAGGAAATTACTATAGGAGTACAAAGGATTCATGACAGGCTGAATCATAACTTCAAAACTGAATCTTAGTAGCTCAAAAGAGATGAAGTTGACTCAGATTTCAGGAAAACTCTGCTGATCCATAATTGTATAGGTCAACCATGTGTATTGGAGGGACTAGAAATAACTTGTAAGAATTCTTCCTGTTTTAGGATATTTTTGATGCCTAAATTATTTTCTCTTCCCATGCAATGTAAGTTTTCACTTCAGCAGTTTACCATAAACTGAGGAGAATGCCTTGCACTTTCTTGCACCTTTTAAGCTTTCATAAACATTTACTGTAGAGTCTCACTTTAAAATATCTAAGCATTCTATTATGTCACTGCATGTGGCTCTGCGCTCTTATTAAATCAAGCCTGTCATCTTGTGCTGCTGCCACCTTGGAGACACAGGAGACAGTGCTCTGGAATTGTCAAGGGACACGAGAATGTGGCCATTATATTTTATACAGGATGTTAAATGATTAATATTTGTAAATTAATGCATTTAAATTATATGTGCATGAGACACTCCAAGACTTGCAAATACATCCGAGAGACTCATTCGGAAAAAAAAAAAATGTACCTGACAACTTCTCTTTTCCTTTTGGAGTCTATTTGGGCTGGTTGAGTGAAAAAGAAACAGTGGTGTGTAAGAATTATAATGCACAAGATATAGTGCATTTCTGGGCAATTATAACATGCCTTGGAAGGTGTTGCAAGGCATAAGGCTGAGAGGCCAAATTACTTTACCCACTTGAGAAATGCAATAATTCCCTAGAAATGCACTGCCTGGAGTATATTATTACTGTTATGAAATAGAATTCATGAATAGAAAGAAGGAAAATTGTGAGGAGGGGTACAGGCCTATCTATGCATGTACCGGCTAGTATTAAAGTGGGTATGACATCAATCACAGCCAATCAAATAGGCTCAGTAATGTCCAAAGTACTACAGACATTTCATAATTAAGTAATGAGACATGACAGGGTATGAATTGTATTAATTCTCACCAAGTGTGTTATTGTAAGGCAAGAGAACGAAGGCTTGGTGCCATTGGTCCAGCCAACTGTGAATTAATCCTTCCCCATTCTCAAAATGGGACCTCTTATTGTGGTTTTATAAAATGTTAATTTTTAAAATATTTATATTGTTAATTAAGTGATGAGTTTCTAAGCCATGATGGCAATCAGCACAATTCTTTCCATAATTCTGAGCAGTGAATTGTGCTATCCACTGCTCCCTATTCAGATCCTCCAGTCAGTCAAACCAGCTGTTTTCTATTGTCCGTTTGCTAATGTATTCTAATACCCTGCCTCCTAATGCCTACTCTCATATCTGCATTCATTTGCATATAAGAAGCATCTAGATATGCCAGTAATGGTTAGTGTAGTCCTTTGAGCATATAAAGTGCTATGGAAGTGCTAAATATGGCTTTTGTTTACTATTCAAAGAAAACACTAATGTGGTGGGGGGTATTGTGCATGTCCCTTGTCAGTCAGGACTTTGTTCCCTTCACTGTCATTGGGAGCAGTGTTTTTTTTTAATACTAAAAATAAAGCTTTTGGGGTTTGCGCCTTTACAAAATTAGGCCATCTATTTTTCTTTGTTAGTAAGCAACTCCCAGTCAGTGTCTGCTTACTTAAAATATCATTTTTCTACAGTATTCTGTATGGTACTCTCCAATTCTTAGTTAGTAGTCTAAGTAGAGACTATTTTCTTTGGTGCTTTAGATTGCCAGTAAAGGTTTGAGCTTTGACTTCAACAAGAGCAAGTTCAAACTTTGTGAGCTCATGGAATCTACCTACATTCCTGGTCAGGCTGAAGAAGATTTATCATCACAGCCACCCTGAAAAATACAGGATGGTCATTTGCTATATAAAATCAGGAAGGCATAGGCAAGCAAGGAAATCATCCCGGGTGATTTTCCATGATCACTTTTGTCCTGTTTAAGCTAGAAATGCTCATTAGTACATACAAATCCCTGGAGTGCTACTGAAGGGGAAGAAATGGCTGTGACATTCATGCATGGGGCAGGATGGGCTCACCATGACCTACCGAATGTCACTGTCAGGGACAGAGACTACTGACAGTGAGAAAAAACAATGTTTTGCTTCTGCAAAGAAATTACAGAGGAGTGCCAAGATATTTGTTTTGTAGATCTATATGAAGATAAAAATGCCAAGGTAACATCACTGGAGCAGGTATAAAATTCCTGCACTGGCCAGCAATCATAAATAACATGCTTCTCTAAACCTAACACTAGTTATTTAATTTCATGAGCAAAGACATGGAAAAGTTTCTTGGGTGAATGTTAGGCAAATATGTATTATTTCAAAATGTTAATAGGAACCACACTTGTGCATGTGTACTTCACTTGCATCTGACAGCAATTTTTGGAAAAAGCAACTATTTAATAGCATGTAATAATCAAACTGGATTAATCGACACTGGAAACCATAAAAAGTATTGCTTCTATTTGAATCTGTCAGTATAATTAAAGCTAGAAAAAATATAGTTACCTGGTCTGGAATTGTAATTCGTTATTGATGTAATGATAGGATTTGAGACATCAATGAAATTCCTGCAAAGGGAAGAAGAAATCTCATTCCATCATTTCCCCTTCTGGGCAAACGAAGTCAGACTGGTGCCTTGGAATCTGCAAGAGCAGACACAACTTATTTATTAACTGTGAATAGTTTTATGCATGGCACAGAGCTACTTTTTTGGTAATGGACATGGAGTACATTATTTAAACAAATAAATATAAATAAATAGAATTAAGCAATTTGTAAATATGCATGAACCCACAAGTAGTTTCAGACTAATGACAAGTACTTATTACATACACTTTGTTTGCTCTATGGGCTTCTTAAACTTACATGTTTCCCTTACCTTGGTTTTCAGTGGGTTTTCTGGCAAGGTGTAAATGATTGCTAAGGAAAATAACACTACTTGTTTTGGGAGTTGTTTTTTAGGTTGATCGATTATCAATTTGCTAGTATTGGTATCTGATTTGATTTACTATCAAGTGCTTGAAAAATATATTTTCCCCTCAGAAACACGGGCATAGAAATAACTTTTCCATTCATATTCTGGTTTATCAGAAGAAAAAGTAAGTATTTCCCTCTCCTTAGTGATTGTTGCTTTCCAGAGTTCACAGCTCAAGGCTGTTGCCAATATGTAGGAATTCTGTGCCATTTAAAATACGCTGGGTTTCGGTTTCAACTCCTCTAGTGTTTCAAAAGCCTGAACCTATGTGTCTAATACTATTTAGATGCCTTAGGATATCCTGCCTGGCATCCAGCTGCTGCTTCAGAAGGGCTCTGGTCTCCCACAGACCTTACGCTGTCTCTGCCAGCCTCACACAGATGCTGCGAATACCCCGGGATGTTTGAAATGGTGCTGAACGACTGACGGTGCGAGGGCACTTGCACTCTTCCCCCTCATCCTCCCCAACTGCAGCAAGCATTGCTAGAGCAAGCAGCATAGGTTTGTGTTCGTGTTTCTGTGCTTCTAAATGCCCCACATAGGGGCAAGCTGCGACTGTTCAGGAGCCTTTGACAGCCTGTTGTCTCGCCATGAATATTTACATCACTCTACCTATCACACAATAAAGTATGAAGCCTCATATTCTCATTTCTTAAACAATCAAAACATGCTCGAGGATTAATTTTAATGCACATATTTTTTCCATTTGGATACATCGTGATTAAAAGTTCATGACCTTGATTATATTATCCAATTTGAGAAATCGCCTACAATGTCCATGGTGATTAAATATTCCACTTTGTAATTATTTTGTAACTTTTGTTCTGCTCTTTGCTCACTCCAAAAATTATCATAAAATTTTGAAAGATGTCCTCAGTGCAGAATATGTCTATAAAATATTAAATATTCAATTTTCCTCTATCATGGCTTGAAAAATTCATAATTACATGATGATCCACATAATAACTCATTCTGAAAAGTCATATATGGCACTCCCCCTGTGACTGAGTTAATAATTTACTGCTGTGTGGGATTTTCACTCTGCACTGTTAGTCTTGGGAACATTTATTAAGCAAATGTTCATTTGCAAAGATCAGAATGTGAATGAAGAGGGTAAGAATTTAATGAGGAGTGACAGACAGGTGAACTGATTCCATATAGTTCTTTACTACAGGAGAAAGCAGATAGCTTTATCTTTCATAGCCTCGATAGACACATGAAATGAAATATAGAAGACGGGGGCAAAAGGAAAAAAAAAAGGTACTTTCCTAGAATGGCCAATGGAAGGATAAATCAGAAGAGCTCATGAACATGATTCAGACCAGTTGAAATGGCTGTTCATTTTCTGTACCTTTGGACTTGCATAGCAGCCATATCCAGACTTTTTATTTTTGAGATCTTTGTCCATTTTTTCAGTAGAATTCTTTCAGCATCAAAGAAACAAAATCAGGTCCAAGACTTCAGCTTTAGTTTATCTGACAGAATATGCTCCTGGAGAAGCAAGACAAGCTTTTTCAAGTTTTTGTTTCAAAATGCATTGTAGGTTATGGTTATGATTTATAATTTTCAGATGTAACAAACACAAACAATATAAGGCAGGAACTAGTATCACATTTTTTTCAGTGAATAATGAAAAGGTTTGTTAGACATTAACTGTGTAACTTCTTTATATGATTTTTGAGTGTTGTCCAGTAAAACATAAATAATATTGATCCTGCTTTTAATTTGTAAAAGAAATTCAAGACAAAATGAAATGCCACTGGAAAATTTTATAATTGATTCAGAGTTCAGTTTTGCAAAATATTGAGCATGTTGTTCCTGATAAAGCAGAAAGCCAATACACTTATTCAAAACTTATTAAATACTCTCCTGTGTAAAGGTAGGTGAGTACAAATGTGGGTACTAAGGAACACTTTATTTAACTTGCCATGACTTAACAAGACTAAACAGGTCTTTCTCAATCTATTGCCACTGGCATGTGTAAGGCTATAGTATACAGCTATACTTTCCAGTGATATCTAAATGTAAGTTACCAAATGTTAAGAGTTATACCTTTTTATACATTAAAAAAGTTTCATATGTCCTAACTGAAACTGACTAAATCTAGAATTTCTAGTTGGTTTACTTTATCCATTTTCTTTCATTCTAATATGGAATATTTTCAGTATATTTTTCTGAATGTGCATTTACCTGGATATAAAGATTTCAGCTGAGGATGACTGATTTGGTTTATGTGGGGCTTTTTTGTCACTTAATTTAATTACAGCTTTTAATTTTCAAAGGTCAATCCATGGCTATGTTGGAAATGAGACAGAGGCTTTGGCCTAAATTTCTGATGGCGAGCAACAACTTCCATCCTTTATTCATGGACAGTTACCTGACAAACTTAAAAATGAACAGACATAGGAAAGATTTAATCTAGCCATTCAGTACAATGACTTTCACCTACACTTAAAAATGTAGAAACTTTTAAAGATAAATTAAGAAATGCCTACTTCTCTCAATGAGCTAGATAATAAGCTGACAGTGATAAGATTTGGTATAGACTTCTGGGCTATTTATAACAACACACAGTCAAATGAGCCCAATCTCAGTGAAAATAGGAGAGTTTGAATATCAGGTCAAAGAGAAGGGTTTTGAAATGCACATGCAAGAAAATGCAATATAAGAAAATAGCCGAGATGACTAACTGAAGCAGCAGGAAAGATAACAGGTAGGAGGAAAATAAATGTTTGTGAAAACTGGCAGAGGACATTACTTACATGTGATTTCTTAATTAAATAATTAAATAATTTCTCAAGTTGTCGTGATATGAAACCCTTTCTTTCAGGTTATTCCTATTTTTCTCAAGTGTCAATTTGGAAGGATCTTGTTCAACAGCTTCATTTTTACTTAGGTCTGAATATAGATTGTGGATGAGATTTGTTATTAATATACCTTTGTGGGATATATTCAAAGGGAATGAACTGGGATAGGATACAGGGAGAATGAGGTGACATTGAGAACTGAAGACAAAAACCAGATTAAACTTAATCACACAGATTCGAGGTACATAAAGAGAATTTTTCCTAGAGCTTATTGGTTAGGTATGACAAAGATAGGAAAGACCTATTCACTGATTGTAAAAAAAGAAACTAATTTGACCAAAGACAGATGTATGCCATTACAGCCAACTGGGAGAAATAGGCAGCATTTTTATGGCATAGTCCATTTCATCCTAAAATAGATATTGGGCAAGATTAGTGATTCCTTTGTGCCTATTTCTCTAAATTGACCATAAAGGAACCCTAGGTTGACTACTTAGATATATCTGTGTGAGATTAATTTCATCTGAGGGAACTATGAACCACAAAGGTGATGTGGCCATGTAAAAAATTCAGTCCCTAGGTATGTCTGTTGTGGTATTCCTCAATAAAGATAAGAAAGTGTCAATGACTTTGTACAAGAGAGAAGCAAGTGTTTGTCGACATAGCCTGGAAAGCTTCTGATTATCCATTTTCTGGAAAGAGTAAGTTCAAATGGGAAGGAGTATAGCAACGAGTATGACAGATGAATGGGGAGCCAACTTCATATTAACTTTGGCATTCATCAGAGGCTAAAACTTACTTTTTAAATTAAAGCATAGCATTTTAAAAGAAAATATCATTACCGTAATTTCAACAACAAAAAAGTGGATAAGGGAGTTAAGAATGCCAGCACTGGTTGAGAGAAAAGCTTCTACCCTCATTCATTTAAGTGAGGTCCTGGTGAGAGGTCACTGCTGCTAACACCAATTCCTTCACCTTACTCCCAGGTCCAACCCTCATTGTAGTTCCCTCATATCTTAAGAGCAACGATATTTCTTGATTTAAGATCCATATTACCTCCTAATTAGAGAATCGTCACCTCCCCTAAGATGAAATCCCTCTAATATTAGCCCGAGTTCATCCACATTTATCCCACATTCACCATTATGACAGATAATACCTTGTTCCAAATTTGTACTCCTACAACACTTCTCAGAGATAGAAAAAGATAGCACATTCATGAAGAGACAAGCATATGACTGCAAAAAGCATAGTGGGTAGAAGAAGAAAAAAAAAATAAAAATAATTATGTCCTAGACAGCTAATAATGGAACTCAGTGACATAAGAGTCCTCATCCAACCCCAGTTCTTCAGTATTTGTTTTAAAAGTAGCTCTTACATATACATGTTTTTAAGCTTTGCTGAGCCAGACAAAGTTGTTGTAAGAATCTGGGGATATAGGAAACCACCACAGTTTGTAAAATGTAATTTAAGTTTCTGATAGCATTGATGGGTAAACATTAAATAAAGTTAGTTGAATTCTGTGAACCTTGTTAGAGGACTTTAAACTTACTTACTTAATGAGATTTCTCCTGGCATAAGCTCTTCTTCATCAGGTCCTTTTTTTCTCAGCTGTTTGCATCTATGAAGTAGGTTAAATCTAGCTAAGTTTTGTAGTTCATGTGTTTAGAAATAATTCTGGTTATTTGCTTTAGATCTATTTTTAGTGCAAATTTGCTTAAATGAAATAGGGGGTGTGGGGAGGTTGTGCACAAGATAGGGATGGTGAAAAAACCCAAAAAGCTGGGTTTGATCCTGAAACTTTGTCACTGGTACTTAATGTGAAGTAGAGCAAGGACTCCTCTTTCTTCTTGTGCAACCTGGGAGCAATAATAACTACTATCCCTCTTGTGAGTTCTGAGCGCTAGCTTCTACTATGGGAACAACATTATTCAGACTAGACTATCCATCCTGCCTCCTTAGTTATACAAATTGTGCCATCTGATGATTGGTGCAATTCAGTCTTTTGCAGCAAGGTGTGGGATTCAGCTCTAGTTTAAGATAACTGGGTTGAGGTGTCTATGTGAAGGCATCTGCCTGTCAGCTAAGTGTTTAACTCCCATAGGACATCCAGATCTGGAGCCTGATTCAGGTGCCTGAACACAGATGTTTATAGATGGGGCAATTATGAGGAAGGTGTGTGGCAGAGTTGTGACTTTCTGGAACAGCAGCTGAAGGCCATGCCCTGTGGCATTTCAGCTCACAGCATGTGCCTCTATGAGGCCAGCAGAATTGACTCCCAAGCCAACAAGAGAAAGGAATCTACAGAAATGTATAGGCAACACTAAAGTAGCAATCTGTTTGAGATCTGCAAACTCTGTCTCCAGACTTTATCAACTGTATAGCCTAGATCACAGAATCACAGAATGCTTTGGATTAGAAGAGACCTCAAAGAACATCTAGTTCCGATCTTCTGCTGATGGGCAGGAACATTCTCCACTAGACCAAGTTGCCAAAAGCCCCATCCAACCTGTCCTTGAATGTTCATGTTTAGTTCGCGTACATTCACCTGCATGGAGACTCCTAAATGAAAAGGTCTTAATTTCAACCTGAATCTTGCCACTCTGACCTAATTCAGCTGGTTCGGTACAAGTGTCTGACTAAAGATGTTTCAGACTGGACTCCACTGGAGATGCTTCAGGATATCTTATTTAGTCTTCAGCTTCCACACAGAAGTGCCACAGTCTCCCATAAGTTCTGTATCAGGTTTACTACCTCAGTGCAGGTGACTCGAGGTTTGATACTGTAGGCTGTGTGAAGTGGCAAAAGATTCCTACATTTAGACAATTAAATCAAGCCCTAAGCATTACTTTATTTCTATTTCAGAGAAAATGGAAATGAAAACCTGAGAAAAGAGAACAATGTGAATATCAGATGCCATTAATGATGAAAATAAGGACTTGTAACACTTTAAAAACTTTTTTTTTGTTTATTTTATTTCATTACCATTAAAATTAAATATTCCCAAGAGTCTCGAATGTTTTCTTTTCTAGATCATGGCTTAAATGTTACACTGTGTCAAAGAACACTGCAGGCTTTGTGTTTTGTCTGCAGAAGACATTTGCTCTAAACAGCTTTAAATTGCTGCTTTCAAAAGATTGTTTCATTATGCTACTCATGTACTGATGTAGTACAAAAGAACAGCAACTGGTCAGATCTCCCTAGTAGGGACAAAATCAGTTCAGCTGATTTTATTCCACTTTATGAATAGCTTAGCGCAAAGAGTCCCTGCCAGAACTTAATGCTTTGGGCCTTCTGCATGTAGTGGTGGATGGTGCCTTGGGGCCAGAGTTCAGAACATCACTACTGAGCTTTGAACTCCATCAGGGCCAAAAGAAAAAGGAAAATGTCACGATTAGCATTTGACAGCTGAAATAATTTTTTTAATGTGGGAAAAAAATGGAAGAATTTGGAAAGAGAAGCTTGTTGGTAATAGGATATTTGTTATTTATACTGTGGTGGTTTGCAATGACATATACAAACAGAAGTTTTGTAGAGGCCTATTGAAATTTCAGGTTGCATCTGTTGTAGATATAAGAGTATCTGGAACTCGGGCATAAGAATAAAATAAACATGCCAAAACTAATTAGAATTAAAATACCCCAAAACACTACTCTTAATAGAGCAGCAAGACCAATAAACTATGTAGTATAGATAGGCTTGAAATGTTCATAACCTAAATATCATAAAATTTCTTGCATAAACTTCACTTTCATTAGTGAAGCCACACTGAATGTTACAAAATAATTGTCATGTTAGTCCTTGACTGTGTAACAATTCCTGTGATCCTATAATGATAACTAGTATACAGGTATACTACAGATATTCTGAAGTACTTAATAGATGGATTTAGATTAAAGATGCATGTGAAAATTACATTGCTGAGAGGAAAACATATTTAGTGAGAAGATTGGATTCACAAATGCCCTCTGAACTATGTTTTGTACTTTGTTTCTATAATGCCAAATAAGGAATCTATTATCAGTATGTATATGCCAAGCAATGAGAAAGTTTACTTGATAATTAGTATTAAAGCATAGTGTTAAAACTTTTCTTTTTTTAGATGCAGTGTCACAATATTTTGAAGAACTTTAACAATTATCACGAGACATTTTAGACCAACTAAGTAAAGAATAAGTGTCTAATTGGCCTATCTTCATCACTGATTTAATCTAACAAGCTACAGGCCATATGATTTAAAATTACAATCCACTTTCAAGCTCATAACTCACTTATTTAAAAATTACTGAAATAAAACTATCATTGAGGTCCCAATTTTCCTTGCAAAAAAAGTAGATAAATAAAAAATGCCACTAAATATAACAATAAAAGAATTAAAGAGCTCAAAGTTCATTTAGACCATATGGACATGATTAATGGAGAAGCGGCATTCAAATATTTTCAGTCACCTAATAAAAATATTCATGGCATGGTGAAAAAATGACATTTAGTTCTGAAGTATAGTAAAGAAATTCTTCAAATTAGATGGTACTAAATGACTGTCTTTGACAAGATGAATCTTGTTTCCCTTTGATCTTCTGATAATGCCAACTTCTAAGGGGTCAGGCAAGGAACACACAGAGGATACTCACTTGCCAAAATCAATAACATCTATTTCCATGCCTGAGAGATGAAAATGCTGGCTAATAACAGCAACATGCTCACTGGAGGCTGGAGGAACCCTTGTTTGTGCCTAGTTCAGTATACTGGATAGACTGATGAAGAATAACTCAGCCTGGTACAGCTCCTACGTCTAGCACTGTCACACTTGGTTTCTGTGTCTGCCAAATCCAGTAAAGACCGATTATGCAAGTCAGCCCTGCCTGAGGGCTTGTCTATCTTGAACATTCCAATTTCCAAAACAATTCTATTGCTTGTTTTCATGAGCCAGCAATTTAGTTTTTCAGTTTTACTTTTTTGCCTCATTCTTCATCTCCTTTTCAGCTTGTAATATCTCTTTGGTAAATGCAGAACCAAACATATCTTACCATGTGATGTAGAGCCAAATCCAAGCATTTAATTTATGAAAGGTAAGTTATGTGATTCTCCTTCAAATATACTTTTTTTTCTGTGTTAAGCATGAAATAAGTTGTGGGATTACACACACGACAAAATCTCTCTATTTTCCTTACACCTTGTCTGTTGTGTTGGGGTTAAGAGCCATGAACAGGGTTCTGTCATGTTACCACAGGTAAAAATAAAATATTATTATGAGGAAAAAAATTTCCTTATTAATAATATCATAAAATACAACTTGATGGAGTTAGCAAAGAAGTGAAAGCCATTGGCCTGTACTATTTCATTTAATCGTCTTGTGCATATTTTTTTAGGAGTGTAAGAATGCGATCGCTTACCACCTTTTTCAAGAAGCCCAGCCTATCTGTGCATAATGTGATAGTGCTCTATTAATGAGGAGCTGTCTGGTGCTTTTTTTTCTCCTTATGCCACATCCATGGTACAGAAGATAGAATTCCAAATTTCCCTGTGGGCTCACAAGTTGGACCACAGGAAGTTCTGCACTGATGTGAGAAAAAACTTCACAGTTAGGGTGACAGAGCATTGGAACAGGCTGCCCAGGGGGCTTGTGAAGTCTCCTCTCTGGAGATATTCAAGATCTGTCTACATGCCTACCTGTGTGACTGCCTCTAAGGAACCTCCTTTGACGGTGGGATTGGACTTGATGATCTCTCGAGATCCCTTCCAATCCCTACAATTCTGTGATTCTTTCTTATGTTACTCATCTACACACAGTAGCATACTTTGGAAACGTGGTAATTTGTATTTGTTATTATCCTCTGAATGGAGGGATGTTTTACCAAGGCAGACCTGATTAAAGTGTTCAGTAATCTGAGATACCTAGTGTTTTGAGTTTGCATGGCAAGGTTTTGGTATTTTCTCCCTTGTCCAGCTGAGGAGGGGAGATATGGCACAGCTTTTGTGGACATCTGACTTCCAGACAGGGTCAACACACCACACATAGGATCTGCCATTTACAAAAATTTATCTTTTTATCATGCTGTGTTTTACAAGCACGGTGATATTTGATTGCATCTGTGAATAATCAGCTATTTTACAGATCAGGTTTCTTTCCTCCGTTCCTTACTTTAGAACCTTCCACTTCTCCCTCCTCATTGGTATAAGGATCTCTTGTCCTTCCTTCAGTTTCTTACGTGTGTGATTTTCTCCAGTCGGGTCTAGCTCTTCATGTGAGTGATGATTCCTTCTCAGATGCTCTGCACACCCATTAGCTGCATTCATTCCCCTTCACTTATCAATTTTCCTCTGGCTCCAGTTCTTGGCCAACATGTTCTCACACACACCCCTATTGTTTCAACACTGCAGTTTCCTCTAAATGTCTTGCCTGAACAGTCTTAGCTTCAGCTTTCCAGCTCTTAAACAAGCCAATTTGCAGAGCAGCTACTTGTTTTTCTTTGTTTGAAGTAGATTATTCAAACTTGATGCACTGCTAGGAGGTTCTCAATCAAAATCTGAAGAAGCCTGAGCTGGGGATTTCTACTAAAGCTTTCCAAAAGTTTATAAAATATCCAGGTGGGAATAGCTGTTCATATAGAGCCAAAGGCTCAATAGCATTGCCTAAATGTACTTTTCCCAGTTTCACTTCACAGGAAAAAAAAGGAGAAAAAGAAAAAAGCAAAAGATTATGGGCTCAGCCTATAAGTGTCCACTGATTGCAAACACATTTAGACTGAACAGTTAGATAATGACAAATTTTGTGCTAACAATGAAAGAGCCTTTGCAAGAAACACAAAGTCACTTTCTCATTCTAGGGGCAACAACCCCTGACTACTGTCATTGGTCTGAGATGTCAAGCATGACAAGATAGGAGGACAGTATTAACCAGTTGATTTTACTGCAGAAAAACACTGCATCCACATCCCAGGAGGCAAAGAGCCTCAATGGCCATGGGATTACAATACAAGGACAATATGACAAGAGGGAAACTGCAGCTTTCATGTACTATAGAGCTAAATTCCAGAGGGACTAGAATAAAATCCCTCACACTGTGTTTGACATTACTGGCTGATTTGTGATGATGAACATCTTCAAAGCAAACCACATGGAGCATGTGAGTGAACAGACACCTAAACTCTTCCTATCCTAAGACTAATTGAGACCTCCAAGCAGGTCATGGTCCAAGAAAGGACAACTCTGTAGAGCTCTTTTGTCTGCAGAACTCCCTTGAGGAAATCTGATTTACTCAAGCTTGGTATTGAGGCCAGAATCAGATCCCTGCTGTACAATGAACAGTGCTATTAAATGATTCATGTTTTATTTCAAGGATTCTCTTTCGAGGAATAATACTAAGTTAGTCATATGTTTATGACTAACAGCATACAAAACTGAATAAATTTCTTCCATGTAATAGCATAAAGCAGTAGTGGTGAGCTAGAAGTCAGTTGTAAAGTAGAGAAAATCATTGTAAATATGTTGATATAATGGGATGATTATGTAAGTTATAATAAAATATATATTTTGAAGAGGACAGGAAAATAATTTATATGTGTCATTGAAGGAGATATATTTAGCAACTTTCTAACTATATTTATCGCATATTTTCAGAGAAAGATTCTATTAGGCTAGCTCAAATGCATTATTCAAACAAGATAAAATCAGACTGAACATAACTAGGGAGTGTAATAATTTTGGGGTATTTCTCTTGGGATGTGGATTTTAATAATTACTCTTGAATACGTGATTTGCAGAGGCGAGGAGTGGAATGTGGTGGGTTTGCAATGTGGCTTCTTTAAGAAGCAGCTAGAAGTTTCTTAAGGGTCCAACAAAGCAAATCCCAGCTGGGCTCCCAAGGCCAAACTCCCAAACCCTGACCCTGACAAGGCCGGCCGGCCAATCAGCGCCGGTCACAGCACCTCTGGGAATTAAATTTGAGAGACAGAAAAACTCAAAGAGCTGCATTTTTACACTGGAAAAGGGAGTGAGAAGATGCAAGAAACTTTGCAGACGCCAAGGTCAGTGAAGGGGGACAGGAGGAGGCACTGAGAGAACATTCCCTGACATCTGTGGAGAATACCATGATGAAGCTGGTGGCCTCCTGCAGCCCATGGAGGACGAAGAGACCCTACTTGTAGCCATGGAGATGCACCTGGGTCGAGCAGAAGCCCACTATGGGGCAGGGGAAGGAATAGGGAAGATGCTGTGACCTACATTGGAGCAAGCCCCTGGCAGCACCTGCAGCTCACAGAGAGAGAGAAGAGGGAGAGAGAGAAGAGGCAGAGAGAGAGAGAGAGAGAGAGAGGGAGAGAAAGGCCCACGCTGGATCAGGTTTTCTGGGGGGAGCTTATGACTCTTTGGGGTACCAGGCTGGGGCCAGCAGACTGGGACTGAGAGACTGAGAGACATTCTATGAGTTTATAGCAGTGACCCACACTGGGACAGTTGGTGAAGATCTGAGTTCCCGTGGGAATGGACTCACAGGGAGAAGGTCGTGGAGGACTGTGTCCCATGGGTGGAACCCCACGCTGGCACAGGGAAAGAGTGTGAGAAATGCCACCACCCCCTCCGCTACCATCCCCCAAGAAGAACAACTCATGAGGAACTGACTGAAGACCAAAGCCTTCAGTCCCTATTTCCCCCACTTTCCCCTGTGCCATCCTGGGGAAGAGAAACATCATGAATAGAGTGAAGTCTGGAAAGAAGAGAGGGGTGTGGGGTGTGATGTTGTAAGAGGTGTTTTGCACTTCTCATTACCTGACTCTGGTTTCTCTGTGTGTGCAGTGTAGTGTAATAAATTAGAGAGTTTTCTTGCCTTTCTTCTGTGTTGAGTCTGTTTCTCTTGTGATGCTGACTGCAGAATGATCTCTCCCTGTCCTTGTCTTGACTCCAAAGCCTCTCAACATGTATTTTCTCCCCTGGCAAGCTAAGAGGGGAGTGATAGAGTGACTTTGGAGGGAGTCTGGCCTCCAGCCAGGGTCAAACCACCACATTTTCATACACTGTTAATTTATTTATTTTTTAATTCTGGGGTTTTGCATATTTCAGAGATTTCTGATTGAGATGAATTTTATTTAGTTTTAAAAACATATATTGCCTGTTCACAAATGACTTTTGACTTCTGTGGAGTTGACACTGCCTTCTACAGCTCACATGGTTATAGATATGATCACTGAGCTGTTTCTGAGAAAACTACTCCAGAAGAAGTTGTTGCAGCTCCCCTACCTTTTTTTTTTT